>JAGDQP010055839.1:0-13058 GCA_022664845.1 Lepisma saccharinum
TGTTTATGCATGACTAAAAAGCATGAGGGCGCGCTCTCATATACAGTCATTTTATAAATTCTTCAATTATCGCGCCTCATGCTTTTCTTTTTAGTCATGGATAAACAAAATTAATTTTCAGTTTTTAGTATGAATTGTTTCAAAAAATTTGTCTTTTAAAAGTTATTTTATTTTTTCGAGTTATTTTGGTGTTCGGATACTTTTGCTCAGATTAAGTTTTGTGACCCAAGTACTAAAGTGTTCTGGGACCAGTCAAACGACAGATCGTTGCAGGCTAGTATTTATTTTAGGATAAAGAAGTCCATATTAAAAACAAATTAAAATATGCTTTTAAAATATAGAAATATATGGAAGTAACAATGGGATATTGTATTTTCATTCGACTTACGTCGCTATGCAAAATTTCATCATTGTATGACGTCGGAAAATGAGTTAAATTAACGTTGTAAGATTTAAGGACACCACGAACCATTGTGAACTAAAGAAAAGAGTATAAGAAGATCATATACAGTAAATACATTCCTAAATATTACTTTCAATATGCAGCTAGTGTTTCTCGATGCTTATCCTGGATTGCCTATACGCGAGTCGGTTGATCGCATGAGGATATCACCACAAGAATATCCGGATATATAAATAACTTGCTCGGGTGCCAGCTGATAAGAGCAATTATGCTTCTTAAACGGAACGAAGACTTTTGTTTTCAATGAGCAAACAAAATTACTAAATACGTCACTACATTTTTTCAATTAGGTTTCGGATCTTTATTCACACAGGGTGTCGGTGGCTTAGCATTTATGAGGTGCTGGGATCGATCGCAAGCGGCCCACCATCCTGACTGAGGTTTTTCCACGGGTTTTCCTCAGTCATACCAGTCAAATCCTTGGATGGTACCTACAAAATATTCCCTTGCAATCTACCTTCCAATATTCTCTCCCCACCCTATCCCGGCCTGAGGCCTGAGATCCCTGAAGGCCTTAAAATAAATAAAAAATCAAATTTACAAGCTGTCCCCGAAATACTGGTGTACGTCGTAAAATTCGAGAGGTGATTGATTATGTATTAGGGTGGGCCGATCTTTTTTTTTTTCAGATATTGGGGTTCGAGTTGTCATCAAAAGTTGTGCATTGGTACAGAATAAAACCATGCCATATATGGCAGTCCTAAAACAATATTTAACCAGGCCCCTGAACCCCTAAAGGGCTCAATTGTTTTTTGCAAAACAAGGAATAAAAATATGATACCAGTTTCCACATGTTGGGGTTCGAGTAGTTATGAAAAGTTGTGCATTAGTACGAAATTAAACCATGTCAAATATGGCCGATTTTGGCCGTCAAACATTTTTGGCCCTTTTCAAATAAAAATTTTCTCGGGTTTCGGGGCCCTGCTAAATATTTTTTGATCCGGTTGTGTTTCGGCGAACAAACATAAACATAACATTCTACAACTTTTGCACACTACTCAAACTCAAATTTCTAAAATAAAATTGTTTCGACCATTTTCGGTCCACCTAGTTTTTTTTAGATAGTTGAGTTTGAGTAAGGTGTAAAAGTTGTATAATGTATATTATGCTTGTTCGCCGAAAAAATACTTAGCCGAGAAAATTTCAGTTTTGAAAAGGGCCAAAAGCGGTCGATTTTTTAAACAAGAAATTTGAGTTTGAGTAGCGTGCAAAAGTTGTAGAATATTATGTTATGTTTGTTCGCCGAAACACAGCCGGATCAAAATATATTTAGCCGGGCCCCGGAGTCCGATATTTTTTTTTAAAACGGCCAAAAACGCTTGACGGCCAAAAAGGGCCACATTTGACATGGCTAAATTTCGTACCAATGCACAACTTTCCATAACTACTCGAACCTCAACATGTGGAAACTGGTATCATATTTTTATTCCTTGTTTTGCAAAAAACAATTGGGCCCTTTAGGAGTCCAGGGGCCCGGTTAAATATTATTTTAGGACGGCCATATTTGACATGGTTTTATTTGGTACCAATGCACGACTTTTGATGACAACTCGAACCCCAATATTGAAAGCAAATTTCGTCCCACCCTATTACGTGTATCAAAACAAGAAAAAAAAGTTCCTTTGAAAAAATTCAAAATTATGCATAGTTTCGGAGATATAGGCATCCTCGCAAATGACGTCATAGCTCTACACATAATGACGTAAACGGTGTCGGTTTTGCAAATCATACTTGAAGTAGTACCAATACATCTATTTAAGCAATGTTGTTGATTGAGGGACTGCCGCGTAAACAGGTTTCACAACCTAAGGATTTTACTAAGAGTTAAATGGTTTATTAGGGCAAACATAGAAAACACACCTAAGCTGTAATTTGCCAATCATACTCATAACTTAAATAGATGTACTGTACTACTTCGACTTTGATTTTCTAAACCGCTTACGCCATTACTTGTCCAGATGTGACGTCATTTATAACAATGCACTCATTACTTTGAGTTATGCACCATTATGTCAGGAACACTCTGTATAGTTTATTTACACATTTTCAATTGTACTTTGTAATTTCTGGTTAAATTAATAAATCATTTTCTAACAAAAGAATCCGTGACATTCATCGCCAATATTTAAACGGCTCATTCCCGTTAAACTATTCTGGGTAATCTTTAATATAAATTCTTGGAAAGAGTTTTATTTGTTTATTCAGTCTTTAAGACTCTTTGTTATATTTTATTCACGATATCTATCCAACTAATAATTTATCATATACAAAAGAAATATAGGAAAATAATAAATGTGTATTTATGGTATGGAATGAGTTTAAAACATTAATGGCGATTAATATGATTATCACCTGACAACTATAATGTAGAAATAATTCATTTGTAGACCAGGATTCAGGTATTTCCCCACACAAAACGCACTTTTCTTTAATGGTTAGCCGGGGGCGAACTGGCCCAGCCGGGAAACTGGGGATTACCGAGTGGGCCCCAACCCTCCTCTTTTGTCTTGTAAGCGTAAAGAAGGCCACTTAATCCACTTTTGCTACTACTTTTATGCCCGATTGCACAAAACTTTTTAATCCCGATCTAGTGATGAATTCTACACGTCATAGATAAAATATTTATAGAGATATATGCAGCGAATTCCCATTCGTTCATTTCCTTCCATGCCACCTGGTGTTAGTCCAGTTGAACTAGGAGTGAAGTTATGTTAGTAAACCATGCGCAATATTTACGTTTTTAATCTATTGCGGGCCAATAAGCTGCAGTATCAGATACCGAACTCGCATTCTTTATCTTTTTGTTTTTAAAATCGAATGGAGAAACAATATCAGCTTTAATAATGCCTAGTTCGACTGAACTGGCACCAGATGGCGAAAGAGAGAACGTTCTCGTTGCAGTATTGGGTCGGCTTTTCATGCAGGCGCTACCCGAGTGCTTTGCTTGCGCTTTTATGAGTAGAAAGAAACCTGAATCAATTTTCATACATGAAAATTAAAATAAGTTTTTCAATATTACAATGTTATTCTTCATATCTTTAGTATATTTAAGAATTGAAAATACGAAGTATGAGTACCAGGTCCTGTTAAAGTTAGTGTCTGTGTATTATTACTTTGAATAATGTGTATATTACGATTGGCTTATCCTACTTTTTAAACTTGGTACATAATCTCGTGAACTTCTATCAATATTCATAAAATAAAAGGAGTAGATTCAGAAAAATATTTATGATAATACAATCATATTTTTGTCATTCTTCTTTTCACTGTTGATGTTTTTAAAGTTTGTTTTGTGGGTACATATTGGCGTTTTGTAATTACATAAATGAAAATGAATATAGCAACAAACTAGGAAATGTAGGGACAGAATCCTAATTAACCTCTGATGAAATTCATGAAGTAGAAAACTTAAAAAGCACAATAATGTATGAAAATATAATAACAGAGGATATAAGACGATTATGGAAGAAAGGAATTACGAAACGGCTTGATTACTAGATAAACACAAACTTCCCCTTCACCTCAAAGTGCTTCAATTTCCACCCGAGTTAGGACTGCTACGATTTCCAAAGTTCGATTTCCTCCGGTGCCAGTATTATTTTACAACACACCTTTTTTTGCTTTTTTTTTTTTAAATATAACTTTACTTTTTTCTTTGTACTTATAAAGAATTGCCCCCTTTGGATGCCTTTTTAATTTTTAATTTGTATTTTACAAGTTACATTAATTAGGTTGGGTTAGAAAAGTCAGGTTAGATTATTTTTTATGTATACGCATTTTGAAATTTTACACTCTTCACTGACATAGAGGATACGTAGCTTAGAAAAATCAGATTAGATATTTTACTTTTCATTAAGTACTCTCTCCCAGTTGGTCATATCACTATCACGAGAACGTCGTCGAAAAAGTAGTGTGATAGGATGAGTAATGTTATAGAGTTAACGTCCCCGAACTTGGCACTACCAAGTTATTGGAACTCTCAAGATATTTTTTTTTAAATTAAGCTCGAATATAGTTTAGAGAATCTGATATTGTTCCGGACGCATTGTTTATTGTTTTTTTAATGACTTCTGCACACGAAATACATTATTTTTGTTATTGGTCGTGCTTAAGGTGATAATTTCAAGAGGCTTCGAAGTTACAAATTTAACCTATCAAAATCTAAGCAGGTAAGCTAAGGAATATAGTTTCATTTTTCTCTAGTTATATATTTCTATAATGCAATTTTATTGTAGTGATTTCCTTCTTTAATAACTAGAAGGACGTTTAGAGAACCCTTAGGATGATTATGTATATTATACAATATAGCTATTGCTACTAGGGGGTGCCAATAGCTGTTTTGCCCTTCTTCCACAGTGCCCATTTATTTTTTATGGGGGTAAATAATTACTTGTTTTTTGTTTTTGTTTTTTAAAATTTTTTTTTCAGATTTCTAACATAGTCATTCTAACCTTTAGGACAAAAAGTAAGATCGCTACTAGTTTCACGTAGGATGTTGTTTCACAGGAACAAATATTTGGTAGTGGTTCCAATAATAATAGGATTCAGGTCTCGAAAACGTATAGTGAACGTGAGTGCTAATAACTGGGTATGAAGAGGGGCTAACTACTGGTTAGAGGGTGCCAACAATAGATCATTATGCTGTTTGTATTTTTATTGTTTCACTCTAAAATTAATTTCCGCAAAGATCAAAGAGTTTACTGTTAGCCATGAACAGAGAAGTAAAGCAGCAATGGATCTGTATTTCAAGTTTCAAAACGACAGTGGTGTAAAACGTTGCCAATAACTAATACTTTTTCCCTGTATTAACTAGTGGTTCAAGTTAACCCAAGGTTTAAACGTTTTCAGTAATTGGAAGTTATAAACATTTAAATATTATTTTATTATTATTAGTAGTAGTAGTAGGAAATTTAAGCGTAGATAATTTTCTTTAAAAAGGATATTTCTGATACTTCAGTAGATAAATTCTTCAGCGTCGACCACCTGGCAACACTGTGCTTATATAAATACCATCGAGCTCTACGTAAACGATACTGGAGTGACCATGTAGTGTTGAAAGATAGACGCAAGAGCAAATAGTTAAACTCGTTTGTCCACTTCCAGTCTAATCCAATGTGGACCAAATTTTCAGTTCTAACTCAGTTTTATACGATTCTTGATTTCAGTCTTAATTCCTGAGTTATTCATATAATAGTATATCGTACTCTGCATACAATAGAAAATACTGGAAATAATATTTACATTTTTTGCCAGAATTAAGACAGAAATAAAAAACGGGCCACACAGCGTTATTAAGCGTAAAAAACTGAGTTAGGACCGAAAATTTGGTTCATATTGGTGTAGATTGGAAGTGGACAAACGAGATTAAGTGTGCTCTCCGCTCCCTGGCTTCATATATTCATGAAATTTTCAATGACTGCAGTCAGTCCAGTATCGTTCTTTGATAAAAATCATTGATAAATACTGATAACGTTGCAAATTGATAAAAAAGGCATGCTACTCATTTCTGTTATTGCAAATAGGTGTTTGATGATTAAATTCATTTAAGTGTGTTGTGCCACAATATTTTTTAATATTTTCATCAAGTAATGACTTGTATATACTATCTTCTTCTTGTTTTCTGCCTTCAAACTTCCAAGACAGCTTAGATCTATAGATTGAGCCTTAATCCCACAAATTCGTAGAATTACGAGATCTCTAGTTACATTCTTGATTAATTTTGATCTATGGCAATGTATGTATACAGGTAAACCATTCCGCCCTAATTGGCTGAATGGCGTATGACGAAAACTGGAAGTGTAGCAAAGAGTTTCCCTTTGGAGAAATCAGTGTTATAGTAAGATTGGAAATCGCTAGGTAGCTAGCGACAACTGCAACCAATCAGGGCAAATCATGCTATTACAGTGCCTCTTGCGACAGGGGAAATTAGCAGTCACGCAGAGGGGTCCATTCCCAACAAGTGAACAAAATTGATTTTCCATATTCCATTGCGTTGATGACGTCAGTTAAAAGATTTTGAGGGAATCTTGTTCGCTTACTTCTGCAAGGATGTCCTACATTTTTCTTTAAAACATGAGCAAGAGCAATACGAGTTGTGCTGTTGCACTTTGTTCTAATTATAGTCGTAAAACAGAAGGAGAAAGGGCTGATTTACATGCACGCTTGCGTTGCGTACTTTGCTTGCGATTAGAGTGAGTAGTCAATTGAAGCACGTGTTTTATTACGTAACTCGTAGAACACGCAATAAAACACGTGTTTCAATTGGCTATTCATCCAAATCGCAAGCAACGCAAGCTTGTTTGAAAATGAGCCGTAAAATATTTTAGACTTCACTAGGCCATGATAGATGGTAACGTTTGAAGTCTGGCTCTCATATAACTGTGAAATTCAAAATATTTATCGCATTCTACTAACAATTTAGAACTAAACCTGTCACGCTACTCTCCAGGCAACGACTGATTGACTGCTTGTGAATTTAATGTCGAAGCGAAATACTGAATATCGATTTTGTTTCGTGTTGCATCCTCCTGACACCAGGAGAGCTACCGTCACTAAGATTTCCCCATCTGGGGCTCGCTGAGTCAGACATGGACCTTTGGTTCCCGGCAAATTCCTACCACTTACGTCATCCGCAAAGGAATATGGGTATTCGAAACTGTTCACTGTTGTCCGGAATGGACCCCTGTGGATCTGTGGATCAACAGTGTTCTTTGCAAATTGGCATAGGTGTTATAGATAAGAATACCCATCCTTTCCACTACTTTTTTGCCACCTGGTGTAAGTCCAGCAGAACTAGAAATGGATTAAATCTAGTATGCAATAATTGTTTCTGTATTCGATTTTAAAAACAAGAAAGATAAAGAATGCGAGTTTGATATCTGATACTGCAGTTTATTGGCCCGAAATAGATTAAAAACGTAAATATTGTGCATCGTTTATTAACAAAACTTCATCCTAGTTCGACTGAACTGACAACAAGTGGCATAGAAGTAAAGGAAAGTATAAAAAAATCGCTGGAAATATCTCTATAAATATTTTATCTATGACGTGTAGACTTCATCCCTAGATCTGGATTAAAAACTTTTGTGCAACCGGGCGTTAGTGTTAGGATCTCGCCGATCTTCCAAAATTAACATAAGGGGATTGCTGAAGTTAAATCTCAGCAATCCTACTTTAGGGCCCTCACAAATCACAAGAAGGAGCAACGTAAAGTTTTATGGTAAGTGAACATTGCTTTAACACATTTATATTTTAAATCACCCTCGCATTTTGAGACCTGATCAGTATTCTATTGGCCCTTGCAAGTTCTTATTTTGGAGGCCCACTAACAAGCAGGGCATTCAAGGCCCTTGAAAAGTGTTTAAGACCCATGCGCTACAACTTGTAATGGACTGAATTTGAATCAATTTAATTTCATTACTTTTTTTGATTGTGAATAGTCGATGGACTTGTAGAGAACAGAAAGAAGATTTCGTTGGCTCAGCATTCACGCTTAAAACAAATAATTAATGAGAAGAAGAAAATGAAAGCTTGATTAACCTATTAATAAGAATGAACATTCGTTGCAATTTTTCTTTGCTTAGTTTTGTGTTGTGCTTTGATTTTTTCCGAAGAAAAAATACAAGACTAGGCCTGATTGGCCAAATTCAATTTTGTGTAAAAGCAGTTCCTATTGGTAACAGATGTGTGAATAGACTTCGGTGCTGTTTTTTAATTCTTTTGTGGAAAAGGGAAACGCGGGCAGCGTCAGCAGTCGTTGTTGAATCCCGAACGGAGCAAGATGTAATGTAGGCTCTCACAATAAGTTAAGTGATTCTGTTTAGCCGGTTTTTGGCTATTAATATATTTACGGAACGTGGAACTGATCAAGTAATAACGGCCTCATGAAGAATTGTTTCGAAGTGAATTGATTTTTGTTTTTCATAATGTCTTGTGTAAATCGCTACTGTGTATTCATTATTTAGATTTCTTCCCGCCATTTAGAAATATGGGATTGATACGTTAGCAGTCCGCTAATTCGGAGAAGTGGGGATAGAAAGAAAGAATTTACTAATCGATGATATGAAATCTTGAGTCTTGACATATTTAATGTATTTTTGAAATAATAGGATTCTCTTTCTTTTTTTATATGTGCATATTAACTTGAAGATTGTTGATTAGGAAGGAGGTATTTTAATGGTGGTTATTGTAGAGTAATTAGTGTTATTAGTAGCATCAGTAGCTGGTTTAGTCGGATGTTTTGCAGATAAGTAGAGACAGATGTAGCATGTGGATAAATTGGAATTTATGGAGGTATCTGTAATGGTAGTTGGAGAACTTTTGGAAGTAAGGGTAGCGTAGAAGTAGAGGTGGAATTGGATGAATCTAGTTAATTGGATATTGAAGTAGAAGGTGTTAGAAACTGGAGGTATCTTAGAGGCTAGGCTAGCAGAAGCATGAACTTGGATATTGGGTGGAATTTTATAGAGGTAGAACCGGTAATAGAAAGTAGTTTGGATGGAGGTATCATATTGTTAATGTGAACGTGGGAGCATGTGAAACAATTGGAATTGAAGAAGCGAGTAGCGGGAATTAGTGGAATGAACTGGTGAATCTTGGCGGTAGTTAGTTATATTTAAAGAGGTATTTTAATGTAGCGGATATATATGGATAACGGATAAAAAATCGGTGGTATTGGTGTCCTTGGGCGTAGCGGTGGTAGCAGAATAGATTAGGGAAAGAGAATCCTACCATTTGTGAATTGCGAATAATGAATGAATAGAGATTGATAGATTATGAGTAATTAAGAGTTAATTTTGTTGACAAACCCCGATTATTACAAGAAGAAAAATTATTGCTAGATTTCCCGGAAAAGGAAAGAGAAGCAATCGACTTTTTTAAACTACCGCCCGAGATACAGAAGGTGTTACGGTTTTCTGACCTGCCAACATTCAGACCCTTGGTATTCTAAGTAAACCGCTCTGAAGTTTATTTTACCATGCTTTCGGAACCCTGTAACTCCGAAATTATGCATTTTCGTTTTTTTTAAAAAGAGACTTTTCTGGTTTTGATGTAAACAATCTCTCCAGGAAGAATGTGTATTACTTCAGAGACACACAGCTATGAGACAAGCAAAATTTTCGGATTACAATTATTCTTATTTGATTTATAATGATCACACTCATGTCAAATGCAATGCTCATTTCGAATTAATTGACAATGTTAATGCCAATGCCAAGATGGTAGGGCTAATAAAGAGATATTTCACTCCACCGTGTACATAATGTGACCCACTTCACTTCATTTCTCGTCCCTATCTGGAGTAACATTATTTGCATGTAGTAACATTTCAAGCAGTAGCTGTAATAACGAAAAAATTGTTAGAATTATCCCACAATTCCACCTATAGTGAAAGAAGATAACGTATGGTCTTTCTAGGCCGTATCCCTGCATTTGGCTAGCGATGACTCAGAATGCCGTCTAGAGCAGGAGCTGAATTAATGATGTTACCTCCCCCGTTATCCATGCGAAATCAGTAACCTTCGTTAGGAAATCACAGGGACTGGATTTGAGAAGTATAGCATTGACAACTACTTGCTCAGTCTAGATAAGTGATTCTTAAAATAATTAAAGCGTCAGAGGAAATAAAAGATAGGACCTCCGATGATAAATGCATTGAAAACACCGCCAGGTGTCTTCTGTGGATCTCTAGACCCTGACATCCCTCTTTTTCCAGGAATTTAATTACTGCTCTTTGTTTCTCTCTCTCTCCTTCTTCATGTTTTAGAGGAATTTGAAAGTAAAATATTTTCTACATTAGTAACATAGTACATGACATCACTACACTAGTACATGCCATCACAATTTTATTAAAATCAGCTAAATATTACAGAAGTTATGAAGGAGGAGACATTCCTTTTAGGATGACCTTTGTACCTTTTGATTTTGGTTTTGGGTGATCCGTTTTTTCTGTCCTCAACTGTACATATATTTACCGAAAATCAAGTGCTATAGGGGAAACTAGTCAGATTTTCTTCATTATTTTCTCCCTTCCGACGAGAAGAAACTGTTGCGTTTAGCTCACAGAAAACACACTAGAAATTCATGAGAATTACGATGCAACGTATATCCCTGATTTATATGTAAATCAATTAATGTTACGTTTTCCAGAGGTAATAGCATTGATGCATAGGAAATATTTTGCACAGTTTTATAGATTTGTATGGTAATTGAATAAACCAAATAGCGCTGCAAAACAAAATGAGCAATGCATACAAATAATTGCAGTTTGAAAATGGTATTAATTTAATACGGTGAAACGGTTAGTTCCTAATAAGTGTCTGGTGTTTGTATCTACAAACGAAAATAATTTGCATGCGTGGATGAAAGCCAATATTACAAGGATAAGAAACAAAAATGAATAGCTAAGGAATGTTCTACTTTACTACATGAATATACATTGTAGCAATATGTGTAACCTATGTAAATATTTTCTGGACAGATGTCCGGACTTCAAACTGGACTAGCATTCGATCCCCGCTCACGGGCTGGAAAAATTACTTGCCTGAGTTGACTCAATCATTCAAGTTGATTACGAAAAATCATTCCCAAAATTTGCCAAAACATAGAAAATTATATTTGAGAAAGTTGCTGCCAATATTAGTAATCACAAAGGCGGCATTGGAAGACCGCTGGCGGGAAACCTTCGACACCCATGTCGGAAAAGAAAAAACTGAGTCAGCGACAACCCATGAATGGTATAATTTTTATCTGGGTGACTTCTTCAGTACGGTGACATTGGGTCATCTTAGGCCCAAGGGATTTTGGTAATAAGTCGACAGCGGGTTACTGTTGTCCAGGTGACGACTTGCACATGAAGAATACTAATTGAAAGGGATAGAAAAAACTACTTTTGTTGTTAGAAATGTTTGATACATTTTTAGTTTTGGAAACCTTATAGAAAGCGAATGTTCATTCTTTTGTAGAACATTAGCTTTTAAGCGCCACGACACTAATTACTACCACTCATTCAAGAATAGAAAATAGCAAAATTGAACTAAGAACCATTCCATTTGGTAACCGCTTAATGTTGCTTTTACCTTGCAATTTTGTATCTATGTTGCTCCATTTACTTCCGCAATTTAAAGGTTCAAGTTTTCACATCAACTCTATACAATGCTTTTCTTTAGTATTTGTGGGTGCGATTCTGAAAGTTTGAATACTTCTCTGAACTAGATCGAAACCAACAAATGTACCTTTATTTCTCTCTCTTTATGCGTATGTGTTTCCTACTTTCTTACATTCATTGGACACACATACCCATACATGCAGAGACGTGAGACGGAGAATGAGTGTATAACAGCATCAACAATCTGATCTCTCAGTACCCAAGCCTTTATGCTCGCTCACGATATTGAATATTAAATAATAATATGGAACCCCGCACGCCATGGATGTTCGATGAAAGTATAAGACTGACATTAATGTGTGTTTATTTTCCACAACTAAGTGAACCTTTTAGCTAATGCTCTTTGGATGGAACAAACGACGATACATCTAACTTATGAAACTCATCGTTAGAGGAGCCGAGTTATCGATTTTCAGGTACATGTACTTACCATGCTCATCCTTGCATTTCGACCTTGCAATATTTCCTATATTAAAACCAGATGTGACTTTCTTCTTTGTTCGTATTGTTTCTGGTCACTACTATTCTACCAATGAATCTCTTTTTTAATCGAAAAGGTCGTGTCCTGCACGGATGCGACCAACGAGAAGATTTTCTGTCCATTGCACGGCAAATTTTCTGGTGTCTCAATTGAACTTGACGACGGCAGAGCATATGAGAGACAGGGATCTTCTCTGCTCTTGCATCTATATCTTGTCAGGTCATTTCAAACACTAAGTACATCAAGAAAAGTAATACTTATTCTGTATTTCTAGTTTTAGAAACACAACCCTCCTGTTCCAATGCGATTATGGTCATTTGGATAGCGCACATCTCACAAAACACTTCCTGGATGTATTTGAAATATATGAAAACTTACACATCTGTGATGAAATGTACAGTTGATCTACAAAGGTGAAGTTGATTCTTTCTCATAACCAAACACCAGTCAGGCTGGAGAACTTGGCCGGATGGCTAATAGGCTCACTTTCGCTGTGCTTGGTCCCAGAATCAAACTCGTTCGGAGCTCATTAAAGATTCGGAAACTACTTTAATAATAAAAATAATAAACAAACAAATAAAATAAAAAAAAACTGTAGGCACATCCTTCGAAGCTCTCAAGCTGGATCTGAACTTTGATAATAATTCAAACGTCGAACGTAATTCGGTTTCTTACTTGAATTATATCATGCAAGCTTGCCAAACAAGTACTACATACACAAAAGTCCTTAACGCTCAAATCTCCTTTGGTTCGAGAATAGTATTCGCCGAGAGATGCCATGAACTTTAAGAAAGATATATTATTTTTTTGATCCAGCGTATCATTACTCTAAATATAAAGCTTGGGAAGCTAAACAAAGAAATATTTAGAACAAGGGGTTCTTAACATGGGGTCCAGGATCCGTGAATCGGTTTCAGGGATCCGCGAGGTTCAGATTAACAATTAAT
>JAGDQP010055840.1:0-13058 GCA_022664845.1 Lepisma saccharinum
GCCCAAAATCCCATTTTGCACACCGTTTGAGCTGGATAAATGAAATTTTACTTGAAGTTGTACTATCACAAGTAGGTCACGACAAAATAAGAAAACTTTCAAAAAGTCGTCAACTTGGATCCAAAATGGCCGCCCCAAAAACCCAATTTCCAAATCATTGAAGGTAGAGAAACGAAATTTTTAATGAAGGTGTATGACCAAGAGTAGGTTACAATAAATGGGGCAAATCTTCCCTTTTGGGGCGCAGCCAACCCTGGGAGGGTGAAGATGTACTCCGTGGTGATGCAGTGCTGCAGGGAGATTTTGGTTAAGATAAAGGAGGCGCATCCTCTCAAAAGCACTGAAGTTGGGGTGCGAGCTCCGGTTCCCAGTGAAACTTCGAAATCTACCTCAGCCTGTAGGCCTACCGAAAGGGATTTTTTTATTTATAGTTAATACATAAACTCTACCAAACGAACGCCAGATGGTGGGCAATGATGGCAATGGATATAAGAGTGAATTATGGGTTATATAATTAAATATTTTAATGTATATTGACTTCGGTTGTTTGCAAATATTTATTTCATACTTGTCAAATATACTATGTAATATCAATATGTATGCCAACTACTTTTTTAGATGTATTAATGTAACAATGGCCGTAATTAAATTGTGTTACCATATTATATTTGAGAACCAGTTGCCAAGGTTGTTGAGGATATTTCAGTTCACAGGATGCAGATCAGACCCGCCATCTTGGTATGACCTTTCCGTTTATTTACATGGGAATTGTTTTCCTAGCCTTGTGTCTCTCAGGAGTGTAATTTTTAACTTCTGTTTTCGCCTAGTTTCTCGTCATGTTTTCTTTGACTCACGCTGTTTTATAGAAATGCAATATTTTACAAACGGACAATATAATATCCCGTTGAAATATTGTGGTTTATATAGTAAACTATTAATAATACATTATATTCATATATGTGAAGGAACTTCACAAATCAAAACTGTACAAGAGTCCAAATAACCACCAAGCAAAATTTCGTGAAAGCGGAACTTAAATATTCTACTTCTGAGAGACATAAGACGAGTAAAACGATGCCCATGTAAATCAATGGAAAGGTCATACCAAGATGGCGGGGGTGATCTACACCGTTTTACTGTTATTTAGAGAGAAAATTAGATATTATTTTGATGTTTATGCATGAACGTAGAAGATAAAATAAATATCACATGCGAAACCTTATTTACGTAATGCTTGATTAATGCTTGAATTTCCCTTACGTTACATTCGATCTTTGAAGTTTATATTAACCTTACAAGGTATGATTGAATCAAGCTATTTTGCTTGATATAGGAAGTTGATTCAAATTTTCTTCTCACACTAAATCGAAATAACGGAATATTCAGTCTTCTAAGAGCGAAAAGAGGGACTACTCTTTTTTAGAGTGGAAATTTCAATCCAAAAGACTGGTTTTCAGCGAAATGTTCTCGCTTTGAACAGAAAATGTGCTCTTTCTAGATGGAATTCCGATGCCTATGGACGTAATTTATTCTTCAAACTTGAAAGATCAATTTTTCATCTTTTAGAGTGGTTTAGAATGCATCACGGATACTAGTCAATAGGCCATTTGTTACCGCGAAGGTTATCGAAAGACGAAGGATAACTTGTGAAATTTATTGCATTGTATTTAGTAAAAAAATTAAAATCTGAAAATTTAGTAGAAAATCTGAAAACATTTCTCTGCCACAAAAGAAAAATATAGCAGAAAACGTCAGAAGTAACAGAGTAAGATATGTACAAGAAATTTTGACCATTGTTCTCAAATACCTGACGAGACGAAAGAAACAATTTCGAAACTGGATGAGGATTTAAGGTATTGAATAGCTGACTTGGAGGTACCGGGTTCAAATCTCCCCATGATCAAGTTCTTTTTACTCTTTCTCACACATAATACATTACATATCTTCTTTATTACTTCTGAATAAATGCTCTTCTTTTACATTTTAAACAGTTTATTGCGCCGTTTACGTTTTTAACAGTGAAAACTTTGTCTGAATAGATGAGAACTTATCTAAAGAAATATCATGTCTTCGTCCCCAAAGAAATAAACTACCATAGATCCCACCATCTTTTTCCAGCGGAAGTTTCTCCTTTCTTCTCCGATAAAAAGACACTCTAAAAGAGTGCTCCCTCTTTCCGCTCTTAAAAGATGAAATAGTCCGCCCTAAATGAAGCGTAATTCCACTCTTTGACTTTAGTGTGTATGCGTGAATATCCGAAACGAAAATTTATGAGAGTGTGCAGGGATCCATCTATGGGGTTTTGGAGTACCATAGGGTTGCTTTCTGTTCTCATTAAATATTTACGTCCCATTTCTCAGGCAGAAAATATAGAAGGCATTTAACTGAAACATAGAAATATAGAAAAGGCATTTAACTGAAACAGAAAATAAAACTCAAACTCGATATCCAAAATGGTATCCAGATAAGTAAATAAGTATTGCAACCCCACAAATAATAAACTTACGCGTTTTTGGTATAAAACCGTAAGGAAATCAGTAAATACTTATGGATTCAAAGTTCGTTCTCCAATTCTTCTAATTTGACTTCCCCTGCAAGTGACTGGGAGTTGATAGATGCCATGTATAAGTCTGTTCGAGTTGCATTATTTGTGTCCTGGCAGTCTACAGTCTAAACGCGGCCATTTTGAACCTATGACTTCCTGCAGGACTGAACGCTGCCGTTGCCAGCTGCATTTTATCCTCTTAGCAATTAAGGCTACCGAGGCTGTTTCCTTACATGTACCATCATGTGAATAAGGAAGGAAGGGTGCAGACATTTGACTCACCACTCTGTCTGCTAATACGGGTTGGTGAGCAGCCTATCCATGTTCGTTCGCCAACCAGTTGCTTGGGTACTAACAGGCCCTACGACGTGTACGTATTGATTGGACATTAGGTGTCTACCCCGGTCTGTTCCCTTAAGCCTTTGCAAGAAGAATTAAGGGTCTGCTCCCAGTTAGTGGCAGAAG
Organism: Lepisma saccharinum; assembly: GCA_022664845.1. Classification (NCBI taxonomy): domain Eukaryota; kingdom Metazoa; phylum Arthropoda; class Insecta; order Zygentoma; family Lepismatidae; genus Lepisma; species Lepisma saccharinum. Next base: position 3,011 of record JAGDQP010055840.1, read on the forward strand.
CCTTTTGGGGCTACAGTCTCGGTTCTGTCCCAGTTTCCCGGCTATATACAGTATATATAACATTACTTCAAACTGTTTGAAAAAATTTAATATCATTGGTATCTCTTAACACAATTAAATTAATTCAGAAAATTGAAACTCGTACTACTCGCTTAACTGTAAGACAATTTCTAGAGAATGAAGAATGGAGTAACCCAGGAATTAAATACCCTCTTTCTGTTAGGAGATAGATAGAAAGAAATTCCCAGTAATTTTAAATAATTATAATGATATTGCGCTTTTGGAACTTACCTCATCTTCTAAAAAACGCGATATGCTTTTCCTCACTATTATAACTACATATTATTCATAAGAAACATTAGGCTTATTCACTAAGCTCATTTAGTCTTGTAAATAATATGAAGAATCTAAAAACCTTAACTTTTTATCTTCGATCCTCAAATTTCACATTTTGTAGTTTTTAATAAATGATGTTCTAATGAAGTTTTCCTCTTTCTCTCTCTTTGTTCCATGCTAGAACAAAACTTTTAACTTTTCATATCCTGTTAAAGCGGCTTTCATTTTGATTAAATCTTTCATGATAAGCTTTAAGGCAAGATGAGACAGATTACACGACAACCATAATTTAAAAACAGACAAGTAAAGTAGATTCCTATCCTGTCATTTCTAAACAAAACTGAAGAGAAAGTTGAGTAGCTGTTCAAAAATTAATTTTGCAGCATATTTCACTTCGTGTTTGGTTTTGACTTTAACAAATGAGTAGGAAGACAAGTTGTTAACTTTTTGTTTGAAGATGATACTTTTCTCTTATTTGATGTTTTGAAATTTCTTGTATTTAAGAAGGGATAATTATCACTGAGAAAATTTGCAAAGCTAATTCTTGAATTCCAATTTCGTGCACAGGGTACATGAAAACTCATGCTGATAGTTTTCTAATTACATAGAGAAATCTAATATAAAACTAGTCTTTGCAATATTGTTCTTCGATGTGTAGTGTTTGAGTAATTAAAACTAAACCGGTAACATAGTAAAATCAATGTAAGGCCCAGTTGTTCAATGTTTTTTATAGTTTGCTCGACTCCAAGGTCTCCCTAGAAAGAAGACATCTTGGAAAAATGAAACTCCAAAGAGATGAATTCTGAAACGTTGCCTGCTAGGTTATACTAACAGTCTCCAAAATGGCCTCCAGTTAATTCTAGAGAAAACTAGTCACGCCAGAAGTGCATTTCGACTATACACTGACGTCATATCAGTAGACTATTAGGTACGTGGAGGTTAGGTAAGCGAGGTACGGTGAATGTTTTTTATTGCACACTTGATTAAATCGTGTTTTATTTTCAAGCTATCGAAAATAGGACTTTCTACGTTGAGACGCTAGTTGTGGGTGAGATGTAGGCATGTTGTAGAAAATTTTTTAAGAGTTGAATAGCGAAGGACGCTGGTCCCCTGTGACAAGCGTCGTTTAGCTGAATGACAGTCGTAATGCGACATGTTTGCGGTGAGTTTTGATAAGAGACCAAAGTTTACTTGGATTTGAAGTGACGTAATTAGACACTGATTTTTTGTATGCTGTTTGTAATAAATGTTTCGATTACTTTCATAAGAGGAAGGTGTTGTAGGTGTGACGATTAGAACATTGCTTTCAGAGATTACAGGCATTTCGTTTGTTCTTTGGAATAAGTTTTGTTATATTACTAAATCATACGGAGAATTGAGTAGATTTTACCATATTTGTTCGTACAATGTCTTTTATTAAGGCCAACAAGCAGTCCTCATAAACATCTTGAGGTCCTTTGAGATATCTTTATCTCAAGCTAAGAAAATTTTAAAAAACACAAACCCGTATAAAAGAAAAATTTGGAAAATAAACAGAAAAAAGTAAAATATTGCTAAAGGACAGAAAAATCCATGTGCCTTTCATCATATTAGGAGAGAAAAATATTTAAGCCTTGAAAGGGAATTGTTATCCATGATCGCTTCAGCAAGAAACACACAAAGCAATTATCTGGAGTATTGTTCAAAAATCTCTTAAGAAAATATTTTCCCTCTTGTCTTATAAAGAAATAATCTATAGTTAGATTTCCAAGAATGAATGTCTTGCTAAAACGAAAAATTGTATCCTTCTTCGCCTTTATAGCTTGTTCATTTGAAGGAGCACACAATATTCCACTGCTTTAGATAAAACGTATACATTATTTTGTAAGATATAAGAAGTAATGTTATGAAAATACAGAAAAAAAATGTTGATGTTAGAAAGTTGCGTTTAAATAATGTATTCTTAATAAAGACCACACGGTAAAAATGATGATTACTTCTCCAAAGGGTCCCCCAGGTTGTTTATGTGGTTAAAACACGTGCAGAGGTGAAACGGGTCACCGAATCAATCAGATCATTGGCATCAAGGTTTGAAAAGGGTCATATAATATGGTCTATGTTTTGGGCCCCGGTGGCCTGAAGGCCAAAGCAGAAATTTGATCATTTCATTATTATACATAAACAATACGATGACGAAAGGTTCTCGCCAAGAATAATAACATGGAAATAGTATCATATTCGCGAACAAAAAGTACCGCCAGAGGTTTGCAAATAACTTCTCCCCCCCTCACAAAGTCCATTCTGAAAGAACTCTGTGTTTGAAGTGTTAAATGCAATAAAAACATTAAAATCTTTTAAAACTCTCAAATGTGAAGTTCCCTTACACAAGCTTACTTCTAGAGGAATATCACAAATTACCATAGGGTCGTTTCACGTGAAACCATTCAACACTGGCTACATCACTATTTTAGAAAAAATTCATTATTTTTGTACATGAGTTCGTATATGTCTGAGCACGGATTCTGCCAGGATTTTCAGTTTCAGGGGTATAAAGTAAACATTAGGAGGGTGTAAGTAGGGCTTTACACGGTCTCTATCGATTTTTGAGAGTAAACATTTTAAAGGGAGAGTAAAAGTTATATTGACCCCTATGGAACATTCCTGGAGACACCCTTGTATGTTGTTAGGTCTAAACAATACAGCAAAGCTGCAACCTTATATTCAAACGCTTACAGAAAAAATGGTGGTCTTTGTGACGATATAACATTTGCATTTTAATAGTATGACGGAGTAAATCCACTTACACTGACTAAACCCCTTCGAAATAAAAGTTGTTGTGAGTTGGACAGATACAAAGCTTTCTTGCCACCAAATCTTAGATACTTTTTTTTTCGTGAGGACCCATCCGACAAGTAAAGTACCCGAAGTGAGGACTCGAGTTGCTCATCAAGTGATACCTTAAAGTGAAGTTAGTGACGAGTATAGTACACCTGTGAAATCCTAGCTGCAGAGCTCCAGTAATAACAAGGTTATGGCGGGTCAAAGTTCAAATAGAAAGCGAATTTTGCTGCTTGTGATGTCCACAAAAGTGATTTAAAAGAATTTTATTCTGCATTCTGGAATAGCCTGCCTGCCTATCGTGATAAAGTCTTGCTTTTGCTCGATTCATGGAGTCCAAATAAAGATGATAACGTATCAAATAAATTATGCCCTAATCATATAACACTGTTCAAACGTTTAATTCCTGGTGGTTGCACTGGTTTCATCCAACCACTTGATGTTTACTTCTTCCGTCCATATAAATCATTTATCAGGTTCATTACTGACACAGTTATCGCTTCCTCGGAAATTAATCTCTGGCAGCGGGATAACATTTTACGAATGCAGTCCTTCACTCTCTTCCAATTCAGCGCCTCACGATTTCGCAACATGATCAGGTTTGCGTTTTACAAAAGCGGCTACTTGGATGGGGAGCCCGAGCCCTGGATGTCTCCATTGGATTATTGTTTTGATTCTAATATACGTGACGAGTGTTACAAGACATCATGTGAGAACATCTCTTTTGTCAAATGTGCTCATTGTGAGCAAAGTATCTGCTTATCACACGCCTTCATTGACGACTTACATATTGATTGTATCAATGTGTAGTACTTTGTACGTGCCTCTTTTCTTCACATGAATCGCATTTCAATTCAAAACCATGTCCTTCTGACTTTTGTTCTGCCCTTCATTGTGACTTGTTTCAATACAATTCGCTTTCTCTTTGAACTTTGACCCGCCATAACCTTTTTATTTCTGGAGCTCTGCAGCTAGGATTTCTCAGGTGTACTATACTCGTCACTAGCTTTTCAATTTAAGGTATCACTTGATGAGCAACTCGAGTCCTCACTTCGGGTACTTTACTTATGAGATATTTTAGTCCAAAACCCAGCAATTTTCGCTGAGGGACATATTTGAACGCCTGTAGAAAAGGAAGTATGTAATTTAAGGCCATGATTTTTTGCATCGAGACACTGATTTGTTAGTCCTAAATATTAGAAAAAGTTGCAGCTATATATTCAACTTGTTCACCCCAAAACATTGATTTAAAAACAATCCAATTTTATACAATTCACTACTCATTTAGGACTTTTTTTTATATATAGAATACTTAACAGGGAACACACTTTCGTTGACTTAGATTTGACACTTATTTTTTACTAACTTCTGTGTTTGCGATCCAAATATGACATCACTTTTTCTCAATCACATCAACTTTGTACGATACTGGGTACCCTCCATGTTCCTTTAAAAATACGAAAATTTTATATATATAGAATGGATTTTTTTTTTACCTGAGTGTACTTGATTTACAGCTATTTTTTTATACAAAGGACATATTGCCAGTGCCGGAGCTAGAAATTTTCATATGGAGGGCAAAGTTAAATTTTTCCGCACTTCACTCTGGCCTTTTGCTGAACTTTTCTCCGTCCCTTTGCCGCTCTTTCCTACGATTTTTTTTAGTCAAACAACACGACCGGCTGACGTGACGGCCACAATAATCTCTTGCATCACGTAGTGTACTTTTTTTATTTATTTCTTTATTTATTTGTCCTCTACAGAACCAAAAGTTCCAAAGAAATGGACATACAGTATAATCAAAAAGTATACACTACCAACATACATATACATAAACATATAAGCAATCTATATACACATACATGAGCATATGTGTTTGTTATCTTCTCTTGAGCCTGTCGTGGCATTGCTATTACTAGCGTCGGATGATGATTACGGTCGTAGTAATTGTAATATTATAGATTCTTATTTCTCTTCATTTTTTCTGCCAAACACGTTCTTATATTATCATATATATTACAATATGTGTGTTAGGAACTATTAGTGGAAATTAGGAAGGTTAGGTTCAGTTCTTTTCTTTTCATTATCCCCGATAGGACGCCGCCATTTTAAATGTTGTCTTACAACCATCTTTACTATTATGATCGGCCTCTGCTATTACTAACTCCAGTAAGGCAGTAGCTCTGCCTATCTGACTTGACTCGCCGTTTTCAGTTTTAGAGAAGAAGGTAGGCTCTATGGAATAACATAAAAAAGTCGTAGCTCCCCGATGTTGAAACTTTGAACTAGTTTTAGTCTATTTCAGTTTAATATGCGATTTTACTTGCTAGGGGCTTTTATTTTTCTATTTTTATCTGTTTGCCGCCCTCTAAACGTTCCGTCCAGGGCGCTTTCTCCCTTTTACCAATAAGAAAGGATGTGAAAGTTTTTAATTGTTAGGGCCCCGGATAGTCCCACCCTAAGGAGTGACCGCTCTGCAACTGCTACTAGCAATCTCCGCATGCATACATGCAACTAAAACATCTGTCGCAGGTGTGTATGCTACGGTTTCTATCTGTTGAAGACATTTACCGCGAAATAATCGAAATATGTATAAGAGAAGAAATAATGTGAAACAAGAAGCCAGAAAAGCACGAAAACAATTTTCTGTAAAGAGGGCAAAAACCAGAATATGCATTACTGTATATTCTGTAAAATTCCCCTGCATTGGTTCTAACTACAATTAAATTTAAATTTTCAATTTACCTGGTAAACCACACATGCAAGAAGGTTGGAGAAACCGAGGTTAAAGTATGTATTGGCTCCAATCTGTTTCCGCATCCAATAAACAGTGTTTGTATCACGCATAAGACTCACACAATCATACAACAACGCTCACGTATGTACAGATGCTTATCAGAATAATGGAAACACCTGTAGTTGGCAACACGTCAGATGTATGGGTTGGCAGTAGTGACGTGACGACCGCAGCGCCGGACTGCTGGTGGTGTGTTAGGTCGGTCTCCATACTAAGTCAGGCATCGTGGAACAGGAGTGTGCAGTGGCTGCAGCAGACGTAGGTAGTGTAAAATGGGAGACCTCTCAGAGTTTCAAAGAGGGCAAATTGTTGGTGCGCGGTTATGTGGAGTGAGTGTGACGGCAGTGGCTAGTGTGTTAGGTGTGTCGCCAGGGACAGTGTCGAAGGTGATGACGGCCTACACAACACACGGGAAAACCACATCGGGGAAGCGGAACAGTGGGCGGAAGAAAAGCATCAGTGACAGGGCGCGCCGGGTATTAAAGCGCATTGTCACTCGGAACCGTCGTGCCACTGCGGCGCAAGTGACGGAGGAACTCAATCAGCACCTCCCCCAACCTGTTTCGACAATCACAGTCCGCCGCGAATTACATGACATGAACTTACGGGGTCGTGTTGCACGGGCCAAACCTCTCATCAGGGACCAGAACGCTTTAGCACGCCGCAAATGGTGCCGCGACCATGCAACTTGGACCGTTGACGACTGGAAACGTGTGGTATGGTCGGATGAGTCACCATTCACCCTATTCCAAACCACGGGCCGTGTTTATGTGTGGAGAACGCCCAAAGAAGCGTATGATCTGCAGTGTCTCCGCCCAACTGTGAAACATGGCGGCGGCACGGTGATGCTGTGGGCCGCAATATCATGGTTTTCATTGGGTCCTGTGGTCACACTTCGCGGACGCATCACTGCCAACGATTATGTCGCAATTTTAGGAGACCACTTGCATCCTATGGTCCGGATGTTGTTCCCGGACAATGACGCCATATTCCGGGATGATAATGCACCCATTCACACAGCTGGAGTTGTTGCAGCGTGGTTTGAGGAACATCGGGATGAAGTTCAACACCTCCCCTGGCCCGCCCAATCCCCAGATCTCAACATAATTGAACATCTGTGGTCCATCTTGGAAACACGACTCCGGCGACGATTTCCACCTCCATCCTCTCTCACAGAACTGGCCGATGCCCTGCACGAGGAATGGTGTAATATTCCACTTGCTACCATTCACGACCCCTATGCCTCCATCCCACGTCGCATCAAGACTGTTCTGAAGGTGAAAGGTGGCCCGACATCATATTAATCTGGTAAGTTGCACTTTCGTTCAGGTGTTTCCATTATTCTGATAAGCATCTGTACATGTACAGGGTCATGTGTGGGTTGTCCTGGAAATAAACCTGAAGGACTATTTGATAAGTGAACTGTCGCTCGTCAAGACATTTTTTTACTATTCATTCATTCACACATACAAACATGCATTCGCTTTGACTTAGTCATATATATTTGCCCAATCATTCATTTTGTTATTGTCTACATATAAAAGTATATTTATTTATGTCCCAGTGGGAATTTTAATACAAACAGCTAGCTGGGGTGACTAATTGAAAAGTGATTTGTTTTCTGTAAAATGGTTATTTTTGTTAGTTAAACTACTATTTTGGACTAAGTATTTAATTGATTTTCTAGTATTTTCATCCCACCTGTTACCGTGAAACGTTGTGACTTTCTCTCTTATTAACTTTTGCAGCTGGTTTATATGTGGTTTAAGGTTCCTATTTCTGGTACGTATGAATGTCTTGCGCAGTACAATTAACTCGAAGATGTCAAGAGGAAGTTCATACGTTGTTTTGCGCAGCTTCTGGTAAGGAACAGAGGTTTTGACTGAATATTGAATTGTTGTCAGAGACAAAGCAGCATTTTCAAGATATTCTGTTGCCTCTATTCTGGCTTGGGTCGGTAATCTGGAGATAATTCGATTACGAAACTTGTCCCAGTCCGTCCTTTTATAATCGAAACGCTGGGGAGCTGTTTTAGGTTCCGCTTTAGTGTTCGTGGTAATCACAATGGGATTGTGATTTTAGTTTAATAAATGTTTCGTTTCTATAGTCATGAAATACGGTATGTTTCTATACAGAGCGTAGTCCAATATGTCTGGAGTTTGTCTCACATTATGCGAATAATATGTAGGATTGTGCTGACTAAGCACCTACCATGGTGATGTTGAGACCAAGTTATATATTACTGTTCCATTCCGGTTTGCGTTAATGCTACAAAAGTAAGGATGTTTGCTGTTGAAGTCACCAGTTAATATGATGCTATTTCCCATTTTGGCCATAGTACCTAAGTCAGCTGTAAATCCGTTTTGAAGGTGACTGGTATATTCCAACTAAGATTGGTTTATTATTTGTGCATATTTTTATAGCCGTGGCCTCTAGCGCTTGAAGAGCAGGTGTAGGGACCAGTAGGCATTTAATACCTGAATGAGCAAGTGTCAAGGTGCCCTGATAGTTTCCCACACCTTTCATATCGTTTCTGTGGCAAGTAAAACCACGCGTGTATAGTTTTTTGGTTTCGGTGGTTTTAGTTTCGCCAATGAAAACAATGTCAGTTTTCTCACTTAGCATGTAATGCAAGAATTCTGAATTTTTAGCTGATATTCCGTCGCATTTCCAGGCACGTAACCTAAGGTTAAGATTGGTATTATTATTATGCCCAATAGGAGAACATCAGATTAATTAGAAATTCCATCAACTCAATGAAAACGGCGAGTTTGGTTTGCTTGAATAGAAGTAGAAATTCACTCAAGTATCTGATTTTATCTCTAATGTCAAAATTACTATTTAGTTCCTGCAAAACAACGGATAGGTTACCAAAATAAACAGCAAGGCCAGGGGCTAAAGATGATAGATGGTGGAAATTACATTGGGTAGCTTTAGTTTGAGAGCTATTATTAGCAAGATTATCATGAATAGGATTGGATGCCCCTGCTACAGGTCTTAAGTTACGCTCATATTCTTCTTCAAGTTCACGAGCACGTAATTCGTCTTCTGAGTCCGAGAAGTTGTCGCTATGGTTGTAATCACGTTTGGCATCGCGTCGGCGTCGGATACGTGTGCATCGTTCCGTTTTTCTTTTCAATAGAGAAGGAGATGTGGTGAATGGTTCAGGTTTAGGTGAGGGTGATGTAGGTTTGGGCTCCTGCCGAGGAGCGGAGTCACGTTCGGTTAGGAGTTCAAGGATTGCCTGGGAAGAGGAGTGGGTTTGGGCTTCTGTGGTTGGTGAGCCAGCGTAGTCAGGTTCAACGGTTGTCTAGGAGGTTGGTTTGGGATGGAGGATTGCCGAGATGGTGGAGGCAGGTTAGTGGATTTAGTCCTTGATGTCTGTCAGGGTGATTTGCGTCACCGCTGGTCTTACGGGCTTGTCTCTAGTGTCCAGGATCGTCCATAAACTTTGGAGCCTTTATAGTTGACAAGGTGATCCACCTCCCGCAGTTGCAACTTTTAGGAAGCGCATCTTTGGTGAGAAACTACCTCTGAGTAGACGTAGTCCTCAAAATATACCTTAATACGGTAGGTAAATCTAACCCTATCTAGTGCCTCCTTGCATTCAACGCAGGACAGTCTGACCAGGAACAGGGGCATCGGCACCTTGGTCCCTCGGCTATCTATCTTAGTTAATTGACTGACAGTAATATAATTAATATTAAGCTCTGCTTTTAGAAAGGATTCTATTTCATTTGGAGTTAACTCATGTGGAAAGTCATGGATTACTCGCTTGATCGGTCGTTTCAGTCCTGAGTATAATAATAATACCCTACATCATTGAAGCTGTGCAACATCTGGTGAATACCTGTATAGGTCCGCTCGTCAAAGGCGATGACGAGGTATTTTCCTTAAACGACGCTACAGGAGATGTTGCTGAAGCACTTGGAGATTTGCATATAAACATTTGAGTTGAGAATGTGAATAGGAGGGAATCTTTTGATCGCTTTCTGTGAAGCAGAGGTGGGTAGGATCTCAAGAGAGGGTCGGTGACGTGATAATTGATACGGATTGGAGGAGAGACGGCTCCTGAGAGCGTCGGTGTAGGACTTGGGA
>JAGDQP010055841.1:2518-13057 GCA_022664845.1 Lepisma saccharinum
TATGATCAAAAGTATCCGGGCACCCCACGATGCGTGTGTTTATCCTAAAGGGCGACAAACTATTGCCATCTACTTCTTGGAACGCATAGTCAGCGATCTCAGTAGTCAGCATAATGTAATCAGATAATTGGGCGCAATTTGTGTAAAAAGTATGTGCGCGAGATTTGCACCCTCCTGAATATCCCTAGGTCCACTCACTATTTCCGATGTTATAGTTGAAGTGGAAACGTGAAGGAAAGTATACAACAAGACAGCGTGCAGGCTGACTTTCCATATTGATCTCCAGAGACTGTCGAGTGTTAAAGAGCGTCGTACAGCGTAATCATCAGTCATCCATTGCCACCATCACACAGAAATTCCAAACTGCATCAGGATATACTCCAGTCACAATGACTGTTAGGCGCGAGGTGCGGAAACTTGGTTTGCATGACTGAGCAGCTGCTCCGCCTCGCGTGGTGTAAGGAGCGTAAATATGTATCATAGAACAATGGAAAACCATTGAGTGGAGTGATGAATTCAAGGTATACAATGGAGCGATTCGATGGTAGGGTGTGGGTGTGGCGAATGCCTGGTAACTACATCTACCAGCCTGTATGGTGCAGACTGTTAAAAATTCGTTGGTGCTGGGGTTACAGTGTGGTCATGTTTCTCCTGGACCCGCTTGTTGCTTTACGTGGCAATATCATGGCACAAGGTTACGTTGCCGATATAAGCACTTTCTACTGCCTATCATCGAGAACCAGTTCGAGAATGACCATTGTGCCTTTCAAAACGACCGAGCACCTGACCATTCGCAGGGATTGTTGGCGAGTAGTCTGACAACAACATCGTCAGCAAATGAACTGGCCTGCGCAGAGTCCTAAATTGAATCCGATAGAAAACTCTGAGATGTTTTGGAACGCCGACTTCATGTTAGAACATACCGACTCACATCGATACCATAACTCATTTCAACGCTACGCAGTTCAATTCAAACTATTCATGGCACTTAAATAATAATAATAATAATAATAATAATAATAATAATAATAATAATAATAATAATAATAATAATAATAATAATAATAAAGTAGTAGTAGTGAAATTACTATTTTTACTGCTACGACTATTAGTAATAATAATTCCTTGTAATTCAAGGCTTTCTTTGGTTATGCAGCTACCTTTTAATTCAGATAGCTTTGTTGGCACAATAATATATGACCATAAATTTGCAGGTAGTAACGATATGCAAAATGCTACACAAATTCACCCAGCACGTCCTCTGACAAGCGCTGCTTCTGCCATAACAAAACCCACAAAATGGAGCATAAAAGATGAGAAATTTGCATGCTATTCTAGCATTTAGCATATCATTCTAGTTCATGAGTATTGGCGGGAGAAAATGTTTGACAATTACAGTCTTTAGAACATCAACCATTTATATTTATGGGAAAAGGAGGAAGTCATAGGGAAATTATGTACTCTAATTAGGGTAATTCTACACACAGAACAAAAGGACATGTGTCACTTTCTTTTCTAAAAATAAACAAAAGTTTTATAATGTAACTTCGATGTTTAAAACAAAATAAATAGTTACACAATGTAATATGAATGTTTTAATGCAAAAAAGAACAAAAGCAAGACGACTTAGAAATGAAAAAATGTAGTTTACCCCAGTAGTTTGGACGATTTAAATAAAACAATAAAGAAAAGATAAACAAAATAATTTAAACGTTTCAAACAACAGAAAACCTTCACAAACAAACTTAAATGCTTTTAACAAATCATATGTTACTCGAAATAACTTAGGGTTTAAACGAAACTTCTCAAAGTTGTTCCCTTTAAAAAAAAAAATAGGGAGATACAGAGAAACACGTTGTTTAAACTAAGGAAAACGGAGATTCACAATATAGGCCTAGTTTTAATATTCCAAGCAAAAGAAAAGTTTCAAAAAATAGCTTGCATAATTTAAATAAAAGAATAAAATGAAGTTCACAAATTAGCTTGAATGTTTCAAACAAAAGAAAGGTTTCACAAAATCACTTAATTATTTTAATCAAAAGAAAGGCTTCACAAAATCACTTAAATACCAAGTAGCAGAAGGATAACGGGCTATACCGTACTGGACAAATAACGAATAATGCGGATACCGATCATGATTGGTCGTTCTGACTAAACATCGTTCTACATTGGCGTCGTACGATATTCCAACATTCAAAGCTATTCCTGACCCTCCGCCCCGCCCCCCTATCCAGAAAATGTGCAAAAATGGCAGATTAAATTATTAAGTTTAAAGAAATATTACTGTTTGAAGTTGTCATTGCGAGATACAAACTGGCCGATATCGTTCCGAAGAGCGTCATGTGTGTTTCAGAATGTCTTTGCAATGGAGAAAAGACACGTGATATCTATAAAACTTCTACATGCCTCCCGCTTAAAGTCATTTTCTAATGGAAAGACTGTCAATATCGCCACATTCCAAATTAATGAAATGCATATTAATTGACGTATTATTATTCATGGATGGATCCGTGGCAGAGTGGATAAGACAACGAACAATAAATCTCATCATTGTAGGTTCGAATACTGTCGCAGACAAGTGTAAAAAGTTTCAACTATAAACGAAGACGAGAAAATAAGACGCGTAATAAAACAAATACTCGATATAAAGAGGATCACGTTTCTTTCTAAAAAAAACTACTGTAAAAATACACATAATTCCATTTATTAAAATCAATTTCGGCACTAATATCGACAAAAGTGTTTGCTATTCGATATTGACCAATGTTGGATAACATAATTCGAAATCGCAAATTGTCCGTTAGTGATATCGGCAGATTCTGATGTGCTACTGGATATGTTTCAAACAAAAGAAAGGTTTCAGAAAATATTATCTATGGTTTGAACCAAAAGATCAGAGACAAGTTTCCGCGACCTGAGCCATAGTTGCCTGAAGACCTTAAAATAAATGCAATTCAAGTCAAAGTAACTACTATTTTAAACAGATGAAAAGGAAAAATCAGTAAATCATTTACATTTCTACAATAATTAAAATAAAAGTTAGGAATATATAGCATTAATATTTCAAATAAGAAAAGCGTTTCTCGAAATATGCTTGATTTTTAAACAAAAGAATTATGAAAAGTTTCACAAAATAACTTCTATGCTTTAAATAAAAGTATAATGAAATGTACTTGGGAAAATTCCTTGTATTTCTCCTATACAAGGAAAAAAATAACAGTAAACTACAGCTTTAATACTATATTTCAAACAAGAGAAAATTTTACAAAATAACTTAAATATTTAAACAACAGAACAAAGAAAATTCATAAAATAACTTAATTATTTCAAACAAAAGAAAATGTGCTCAAAACAAATATTTTAAACAAAAACAATGGTTTACAATTTTAAAAACAGTTTCACAAAATAACAAGTATTTCAAACAAGAGAAGGAGAAGAGAAGAGAAATGCTTTCACAAAACTAACTTCAAAGTTTTAAACGAAAGCAGAAATCTTTAGATGCCTTTACAAACAAAAGCCAGGGTTGGTTTATTTAAACAGCACCAGATGACCAATATGGGTCACTCTTCTCCGACGATGCTTTGTATTATCATTCTTTGGAATCGGATCGTAAAATTTCACATTAATGAAGCAATAACAGTCGTTTCCTCGCGAACAATGTGTGCGCGGAATAGCCTATCTGTGCGATGTCTCGCCATATGAGAGGTAATGATAAATCTTGGCTGTGCTAATTGTAAGCTCCGATTTATGACCGCGATATAGTCCGACTGTACTAACTTCACGGTATACGCCGCCGCCAGACTATGCTCTCTACATATTATGAATGAATGACCACACCAAGGTTTAAAGGGAGATAGATTAGAAGAAAAAAACTCCTCACCTTATCTGAATATTATACTGCATGTACTAGAACGAAGAATGTACATTCTCTGATTGATAAAGGAATAATGGTACACGCACTTTTATCTATCTAATTATTTGTCTGTCCTGAATTAAAAGAGAAGTAATTATCTTTTTTTTAAGTTACTTTTGAACATACTTTTAGAAAATGAAGCTTTCATGTTTCGCACTTTTGATTTGATTATAATTAGTAAAGCATAGAAGTATGCCATTTTCGAATTTTAATATAGAACGACAGTAACGCTGACGAAAAGAAAAACAATTTATCGAATATTGATCACATCGAGAAATCATATGAAATTGAACAACTATCACATAGACATATCATTTGGAATCGTTGTTCGATTGATCGATTTTTAGTATTTCTCGATCTCATAGATGAGGTTAATATTAATTTCTTTCTAACTGAGAGTGTGAAATATACTTCTTGCATTATTTTACTTAATGTATTTTTATTTCTTGATTCCATTTTAGTATTTTATTTAGCCCTATGAATTACCTATCTTTAAGTTGAATATAATATGAAACGTTTTATTTACTTTGTATGCTTTTTGAAAATTAACTGTAAGATTTTTTAAATTAAATTTAAGTGTTTGTACAGTCAGTTTTTTACTTTGTACTCATGCGAAATTATTCATTTTCTAAGAGCTCTAGAGGAATCATGGTGTAACGTCCAAACATTTGGATTTTGTAACGACCTAATTATCAATAGGCTTCTAAACTGAAAAACGAACCATTTCCTTTGTAAATAACGAAAATAATGAGAACAATTGTAGCTCTTCGTTAAATTTTTGAACAACGAATATTCAATTTGTTTTATTATGGATTAGACAAGCATCTGTAGCCTAAGTCCGTCACGTCTCTAAGAGATGACGTTTCTCGATAATTATTCTTTTGGGAACCATTCACGTAAGATCCCGGCATTTGCTTCTAGTAACTGAAAGAGACTCTGACAAACTTCAGACTCCAGAGACTCTGGTGGACGGAAGGAGAGCTCAAACCTGATTCCCTGCCTACGAAGGCCGTTTGGTTTAGGCGGTAACGTCGCGGGCTTCGAATCAGTTGTCACGGGAAGACACCCGGGTGCAACCATCCTGACCGAGGTTTTCCAGAGTATTCCCCTCAATTACAACTGTAGAATGCTGGGATGGTTTCTTAAGTAGAACCCAAGCCAGAGACAGACAAGCCAGGCTTGATTCCTAGTTTCTGGTACGATAAACACTTTATGCGTTCATTACATATAGCGGTATTACTTTTTTTCTAAGAGGCCTCTGTACCTACGCTGTGTGTGAGAGAGATAAAATTTTCATATTTTAAAATATATTGTACAAATGACAAGCAATAATACATTTTTGGAAAGCTGCCGCGATAATAGATGTGAATATGTATCAAATCAACTACCTGACATTTTGATATTGTTTATTTTAGCTGAGTAATTAGAATACCCGGAATGGCGTAGGCGTATGACATCATCAATTACGGGTATTCTAATTTCTCAGCTAAAAAAAACAATGTCAAAATCTCAGGTAGTCAGTTCATTTGATATATATTCACAAGTATTATTAGGCCCGCTTTCCAAAATTTCAGTATTGCTTGTCATCTGTACAGTATCTTTAAAAATATGAAAAAAACACGCAACGTAGGCACTGAGGCCTCCAAACTGCGTAAAATTAGTGAACAAATAAAGAAAGTAGGTTACGTTAAAATTTTATGTTTACTTTAGCCAGTAGTGCATTCGTAAATTTTCATGTACCAGAACGTTTCAGTTTTTTCCATATGTCATATCAATAATTGTGATGTGAGGAATAGGCATAAAACATACCGTAATTGTTAATATTGGCAAATATATGGAGTTCTTTATCAATTAAATTTGAAAGGCTTAACATTTAGAAACTGAATTAAGAAACATTTAATAGAATAAATGTCGTAGTACACAATATTTTATTTTACTTATTGAAACAGTCCAAACTTGATACAACCACATCTTAATGTGTTACAAAAAGTTATCAAGTGGATTAAAACCCTCCAAATTGTTTGGTTTTGCTTGTCTTGTTCTGGTGGCGTCTGCAGTTCGGAGTTCTAGCAGCAACGTTTTCAAATATGGCTCTGGATCCCAGTCTCTCAAGTTCGGGTCGCGCAATTTCACAACTATTAAACTTGACACATGTGGCACTGTCACTGGAAGGGGTATGGATACGGTGCATTAGACTCGGTCAATATTATTTTGTAAAATGAAACCTTTTTTCTCCCAAAAATCAGTACCGGAATAGCGTTCCGGTACCAGTACAGCCTGACTTTACCCATAGATACTGTTACTTTTTCGCCAGTCACATAGTCATCCGTATATACGGATTACGGATACGTATTGTTTGTGATTTTAAGCTCCGTTACACAGTCATCCGTAACACGCGCTCTTTCTGTCAAGATAAATATATATGTATTTTAAATTCCGTTGGTTTCTTGGTTTCGCTGTCAAAGCGTTCCCAGACTTTTTGATTTTTTAGAACATCTTATCTTGAATGACGTTCTACAAATTTTTCGTTATTACCAGGTCTGTAGTCGAGGGTATACGGAGGTATACGCCGTATACCCTCTGATTAATCTTATACATTACCGTATATCTGCGAAGGTGCGTATACCATCTATTTTTGTTTCGTTTATATATCTAATTTCCTAATTACCCCGGTGAAATTATGATAGTCATATATTTTGTTTACACTTGATCGGAAAGAAAATATTAAGAAGGGGAAAGAAAGTATAACTACATAATGCGCGTGAGCGCATTTTATAACAAACTATTGTTATAAAAATAATTTTGTAAAAAATACACATAACAGGTGTATAAATATGAAACCGGAATTTGTGTATAGACGGTGTTAGCTGTCACTGTGGTTACCTTAAAACTGCGTCCTTGGCGCCACTTGCTTGTTTTGACTGCTGATAACGATTTGCAACTCACAAAAAGACAAGTTTCATGTCATAGTGTAGCGTTTAATAGCGTTGAACATGGCGCAATTTGTACCTACAAACTACGATGTGCGGACAGCATTGATTTCTTGTTACCATTTGAAGAAAACTGCTGCAGAATTGCATCGCATGCTTGTCGAAGCTTGCGGTGATCATGCTCTTGGTAGGTCACAGTGCATGCGTGGTTTACAAAATTTAAAAGTGGCGATTTTGACGTGAGAAGCGAAGAACGTGGAAGACCACGGAAAAAGTTTGCAGACAGTGAATTGCAAGCTTTGTTGGATGAGGATGACGCTCAAACGCTCGCGGGTCGATTGAATGTGACACGAGAAGCAGTTTCCACACGTTTAAAAGCCATTGGCAAGATTCAGAAGGTGGGAAAATGGGTCCCACATGCATTGACTGAACGACAGCAGGAAAACCGAAAAACCACTTGCGAAATTCTGCTCGCCAGGTACAAAAGGAAATCATTTCTCCATCGAATTGTGACTGTTGACGAAAAGTGGATGTATTTCGAGAATCCTAAGCATAAATGATCCTGGGTAACTCCAGGAGAACCGGCGACATCGACTGCAAGACCAAATCGCTATGGACGGAAGACAATGTTTTGTGTTTGGTGGGATCAGAAGATCTATTATGAACTGCTGAAGCCTGGCGAAACCGTTAATACCCAACGTTACCGACAACAAATGATCGATTTGCATCAAGCTTTGCGTGAAAAACGACCAGAATATAACCAAAGACAACATAAAGTGATTGTGCTTCACGATAATGCACCGTCCCACACAGTAAAAACGGGCAAGGAAACGATTGCGACGTTTGGCTGAGAAATCCTTCCGCATGCGGCTTAATCACCAGACTTGGCGCCTTCCGATTTTCACTTATTTGCATCCATGGGACACGCACTTGCTGACCAGCGCTTCACATCTTACGAAAATGTACGAAAGTGGCTTGATGAGTGGTTTGCAGCACAAGAGGCACAGTTTTCTTGGTCTGGCATCCACACATTGCCGGAACGATGGCAGAAATGTATCGCTAGCGATGGCCAATACTTGGAATATAATATTTCTTAGCATTGTCATCCAATCACTGTGTCTTTTCTGTACATAAATTCCGGTTTCATATTTACGCACCTGGTACAGTGTAAACTCAATTTGAGCAGAGCTTTTGTTAACTTGGAAGTTTCTTACTGCAAGTCTTGAGTAATATGAGATCTGACTAGTGTTTTCAACAGTGATTGTGCTAGATTCCCCTTCCCTGTGGGGTTGTCACCCTCCAAATCGTAGCGAGCACCCCCAACTTAAACATTTTTACGGTCAAATATCGATAGAAATCGTGCCAAATCCCACTTACATCCTCCCAATTTCGACTCCCCCTACAAACTGATTATTTCCTGGGAAAATTCCTGGTTTTGAAAAGCAAAGTAGAAGTTTGTCTTTTCGATGTTTGAAGAACGTTTCATAATGGGTTGGGCAAGTGAGCCTTGTAGATAATTGAAGACTGGGAATGGAAAACGATGTAAGTGCCAGAAATCCGAAAATCGCGTTTTCGGTGTTAAAACTTTCGAGTTGTAAATCTTAACGACTTGCAAAAAAACTAGGAATTCTCAGATCATTACAAATACTACAAAATGACGACAGAAATGTTGTTGTTTTGTGTATTCAAGGTAGAGACACAGTTATTCCGTTTTTTCTCTCTCCTGTAAAATTTTGTTTTTGGCACTTAAATCGTTTCCCATTTACAGTTTTCAATTCTGCCTGATTATTAACTACAAAAGCTTCGTAGTTGTGCGAAGGTCTCAACAATCCTCTTGTTTCTCCTTCCTTCAATGCAACACATTATGCACATAATTTCATAATTGCCTCACTGAAAGATACATAATTAAAGCATTTTGCAGGGAAATTAAACTATTTCACCCGTCCCTATATTTAATAGAAATATAAATTAAAATTTAACGGAAACATATTCTCGACTTAAAGATTCATAAACTAAAAGATTCACAACGTATATATAGCCTGTGAAAATTCTGGAACTACAGCACTGGTTATTACGAATCCAAAATCCGTGACCCTAACGAATGGAAAACGGGGTCTGATAGGCCCCATAAAATAAAAAAATCGAAATCGTATAAAGCGAATTTCGCCTACAACTTTTGCAATATTTGAATCTTCATCATGAGCCCTGTACTTATTTATTTTTAATTTAGTCTAAGCACTATCAACACTGTCCGTTTTCCAGTAGAGAAATATGTAAATGGGTTGATACGGAGCGTAGCACGCGTGGGTGTGCAGCTGCTTTCCGTAGCCCGTATAGGACTCTTCATACAGCCCGTGGGCCTACAGATGAATACGAATGACTGTGAAAGCTCCCATAAGAGCAATACAATTAGTTATTTATCCGTAGTCCGTAGCCCGTATAGGGCTCCTCGTACAGCCCGTGGGCCTACAGACGAATACTGATGACTGTGAAAGCTCCGATAAGAGCAATAACATTAGTTACGGATCCGTAGTCCGTAGCCCGTATATAAGGATGACTATGTGACGAACGTTAGATTGCGAACTGCTAAAACTCGAGTTTAATTTTCCATGAATTATACAATCACGGTGTGTCAGAACATACCGTACAGGAGATAAGCATGACAACCAAAACATTTATTCTACAACTTGGTATCGATGAATAATAAATAAGTGTGCTCACACACAAATATTTTGCAAAAATACAAGTAAAGAAAAAGAATTGCTTATAACCTTGACAATGGTTGATGAAAGACAGTTAAGGCGAACGTAACCATTATGATTAGATACAAGAGACACAGACTGTAGAAGACAATATGATAATGTATGCATCTTGCATAGTCATCTAAATGCCAACTTGTTTTCCACGTTCCTTTTTTGTCTGAGGACCAGCTCTGTCTGTTTCGTCGTGTAGAAGAGAAACGCGTGGGATGGATGCAAAGCGAGCGAAGAACAAGAGAAACCAAATAACAGTGAGGAGGAGCAGAGAGAGAGGCAGAGAGAGAGAGGGTGGAGGGAGGGAGAGAGAGAGAGAGATAAAACGGAAACCCATCCCGATGACGTCATAACCTGTTGATCACAATGAGTGGGGGTGATGAAGATCAAGTTTGTTTGTCTACCTGTGGCCATGTGTGAGTGTGAAGTGAACAAATCTTGATATTTTTTGTCTAAGCTAACAAGAAGAAGAAGAAGAAGAAATTGAGACAAGGATAGCATCATTTTGGTACAAGATTACAGAAGATTCATGAACAAAAGAAAGTTGACCAAAGCCTGTTAAGACTTCACGAAGGATGTTATCTTAAACTTCCAGGTGAGTGAGAAAGATCATTCTGAGTGCAGTGAAACCCTCGTCATCTTTGACCTTTTCTCTTCTAATAACTTTTCGCGCTTAACGTTAACGTAATGCTACTTCTTATGCGACGAAAACTAGTTCGCGAATGAACTATCGCATTCAAGGATCAATACTACAGTGTCTGCAGACAAGATTAATTAACTTACTGTCAAACTTACACCGTTACTCATGCTGCAAAATTGTTTAAATAAAAGATTTCGTTGTACACCATAAACGTGGGTAAGGGAGGTCGAAAGGATGTCAACTCCCCCGAGAGATCTATTTAGGATCATCTCAAAATTGGAAATTAGGCTAACATGATTAAGC
>JAGDQP010055843.1:0-13057 GCA_022664845.1 Lepisma saccharinum
TTGGCAGTAGTGGTAAGTTAATGTGGCAATTCTGAGTTTTGATTCTTTCTACTGCATCCATTCGCCGTCTGAATGTTCACAGCATTTATCACACATGTAGAACGCTTTTTTGCCGGGTGTGTTTGGCATTTGTCATGGAAGAGTATTTAAAGAAAAAACAATAATTGCGTCCGTGATGAACTTTTTTCCTGGCCATCAAATGGATACTTCTTTAAATAAACACCACAAATCCAATGGTCATTTTCCATATTGTCTGGAAATTACTGCATGCATGGACGCTCTGGAATGTTTAGGGCAACTGGATCTTCTGTGAAATGAAAGGTGCACGGAGTGGAATTTTGTCTCCTTTCAATTAGATTAAGACACTTGGGAAGCGAATCTGTTTGTGATATTTTTGTTGGCTTGGAGTGCTTCGGAGCACTAGCAATCTTCAGCAGCAACTGGCCCTGCTCTTATGAAGGTTTGACTGAATGAAGAGTTTGATTACTAGGACCCATGTAACTTCCAAGATCATAATGTGAAGTGACATGTTGCAGCTGCTACTACTACGCGGCGATATGAAGAGACCAATGGTCAATGATAGGACTAACCTGCCTATAATCCCAACTTCAAACCCACAGAACACCTTTAAAACGAGTTTAAATAACGGTTGAAATCTCGGGAGATGCGGCCAATTTCGATTACCCACCTGTTTAAGATTTTGCAAGAAGAATGGATGAGCATTCCAGAACATGTTCTCTACAACTTATTTCAGAACATGCCGCAGATTATGGATGCTATTATAGCAGCAAGAGGTGATGCTACTAGGTATTAACAGAGCAAGAATCCCAGCCAAAAATTATCGGTAGGTGACCTATTACTTTTTGGCAGATCGTGTATGATAGATATAAATAGACATGACTGTGTGAAGCATACTTGTGCCATTGTGATCTGTAAACAAGACCAGTCCTGCAAAGGCCTCTGTGCTCCATTGCACGGCTTCCGGAATTTGAATGCTTAATTTGCTGAGAACGGCTAATGAGTGACATCATCGTGTTTTGCACGCTGAGGTCTCAGAATTAGTCTCTATGAACTACCGTATCGCGTTGACGAAGAATAACTGAAACAATGCTCAGTCGACATTTATTAGGAAAAGAAATTATTATTAAAAATTGAGAAATATAAACACATAAGAAAAATTAAACGAAAAGTAAGAAAGCCAATTTCTATTGATAGGCCTGTGACTGGAAACATATACTAAACGTCATTTAGTTCTTGATTTAATATTTACGAAAACTGTAGGGTGTGGACCCTTCATTTTCCAACATAGCCTAATGGTCATGTCAAAACATCGTTGAAGATCCTGTACACCAAGGTTCAATTAACATGAGGCATGAAAGTCAATGTCAGGCAAAACGATTTTAGTGATCTATAAAGCTGTGACTTCTTTGTTTCTCTGTTCCTAAATAAAGCAAGATCTTCAAGGGGAAATGGTTGGAATCAGTAATTCTGCCAGACCCGCCTGTGGGAGTGTTACCCCCCAAATTCTCGAGCGCATTCCAACGTAAAAAATTGATAAAAACACTTGCACCCTTCCAAACTTGGCTTTACACTCCCACAAACCGAAAATGCTGGTGGAATTCTTGCTTGGAAACTAAAAGTATAGGCATTTAATATGTAGTTACTGTTGTAGCATATTCGTCCGCTACTTAAAGAACTTGTTTAGGATTGAATATGATAAATAGAAGAATTGAGATATTTTAAATTTTACTGAAGAAGAAAAAATTAATAGTATATTTTATTAAAAAAATTGTCCTTGTTATTCAGTCAGTCTTTCTATTTAACTAAAATGATTAGATATATAATTAAATCGGTATGTTTCTTTATTTTGATTTCAATATCACTTCCTTTTCCCTTCACTTCCAGAGTCATTAACTCATTTAGTACCTTTCTAGATAGTTCCATTAAAATTTCATAATATGATTTAATTTGAATTGTTGGCTCCCTTTAAAACATGACATTGTAAATAAATTCTATAAATAAGAGAAACTAGCGAAATGGTAACACATAAAGATGGAACCATAGAGTTAGGAAGAAAATAGAGAGAACATACATGACGTCACATGAAGCCAAATTCGGTTCATTGGCAGCCATCTTGTGTGGCCTCATTAGAGTCCCTCTATACCGAGTACTGTGAGGATTGCCTTTTTCGATAGAGGATGAGTGCACCTCAGAGAGGCAATACTCGGAAACGAGGGTCTCGCATTTTACTGGCGTGTATGACGCATGAAGCCAAAGTCGTACTATCTATAGTAGTACTAGCATTACTCTTGAGTCCTGTCGCCATTGCAGGACTTGATATTTTTTTGCAACATTGCACTGTTTATACCTTCTTTATATTGGTGATAAAGATTTATGTTGAACGTAAATGTATAAGCAATTAAATTTGTCTAGCTTCAGTTCTTCTAGCAGGGAAATGGTGACACTACGCCAAACAGCACATTCATTTGCCTCCACATGAAACGGTGTTTCAGAAAGTTTCCGGACTAGCTCTGTAGAACGCCAACAGATGGCAGCACAAGGACTGCGCTCGCAGTGAGACTGAGCTACAATCATGATAAGGCCAAGTGACATAGCTGTGTTAGCATCGGGAGTTCTTATAGTGCTGTTTAACACAGCTATGATACTTTGCACACGGCCTTATCAAGATTGCAGTTCCCTATCACTGCGAGTACAATCCAGTCTTGCCATCTGTTGCCACGCTGCAGAACTAGTCCGACATATTTTTTTCGTTACAACCATGTATGTTTATGTACCATATGGCCTTACCTCTAACGCACTGTAAATAAAAATTATGAGTAGATACATTTATATCACTGTTAAGAAAATAGAGAGCAGTTATCTATGTTCACATTATTTCTTTATTTACGCTAATCTGTCGTATTCCTTCACAAGTTTGACGACTAAGGACTAGGACGATAGGGCAGTCACGGCCTTGTTCGAGGTGCACATCACTCCTGCATTCAACAGGTAAAACTGAGGGAAAACCTAGAAACTTCAATCATGGTGATTACCAGCAAGATGCGAACCTGTATACATATCTAAAGTTAGTGAACGTAATCACTGAACAACGGTGGCTGAGTTTCTGATTATTCGTTATTCGTAGAAGAGAAAAACCAGAAGGTGAAAACGAATCATGAGAGACTTCCGGAGTTGCACGTTGGCTGAGCTAGTCTAAAGATTCATTTTAGATAAGCAGTACAAAGTTTACCTACCACAGCAGGACAAAGATCAAGAAAGCACAACAAAACCAAAGTTCAGCTTGGTTTTGATTGGCGCTCAGGAGACTACTCCGCGCTCATGGGCGGTGACAGTGATCTGTGATTGGCTGAGAGTGATATCAACTTTAAGAACACCGAGAACGGGTTTTGCATAAAAACCTGATATTCGATACCTCTTGGTTCTTCCACGACTCGTCTACTGTTGGTTCTATTCGACTTGTTTCAGATGACCCGACTCAGCTCTGGCTCGCTTTGCTCTTACTATTGACGCTCGACCTGCCTGCAACTTTGAGTGACCAAGTTCAGCTCCGACAAAATCTGATCTTCAGGGACTTCGAGATTACATCTTAACACCATCGTCTCTTTCTGCTCTCTAAGACTGTCCTTCTATCAAGTAAAGCAGATGAGTTGGAAACCAATTCGCTGCATGCTCTCTTGACTATGTATTTAACTAGATTCAATTGTGTTAATGTGTAATTCAGTGGTAATTAGGTAACTTCGCAGATTTGCGTTCGTGCTTGACATATAACCCCTTTTATTCTGTTTCTTAGTAAATTAAATAAGTTCTATACACAGTCGAATCCTTGTGTTTCACTTATGAGTAAATACATTTCTAAAAACTATATATCTATTTGTTTAGTACCTAGCAGCAGAACATGTCTCTATCATCTTAAGTGCGCTCGTTGCCCCCTTATAATTAGCTGTATCTTTAACTTGGCGGAATTTATGGTAAGTAGTGTTTTGCGAATACCGATTAGTGTACCAACAAGCATCTAGGATCAACTATTTACCACAAAGAACCAGGACGTCAGTAAGTACAGTTTTTCAGGATTTCTATATATTTTTAACAGTAAAATTTTTAAGAGAACTTGCTGGGTGACACTCCTCGTTGGGGTATCTGCCAGAATTTCTGATTTGATCAGTATTTATAATAAAGGATCGTTTTAAAAGGGGTTTTTGCAATAAAGACAATTCATTGTAACGAAATTGACCTTTATTCGTAGTATTCAAGCATATTGAATATCTTTTCATCTGCTCCCATAAAAAAAAAACAGACTTTTTGCTTAGTACTTTCTTTGAGCATAAATTCGATTGTTTTTTACTAAACTGAGACCGATTACGTAGCGATGCCGGGTTAATTTAGACGCCCCTATCCCCCAAACCACTCTGTTTTTTTTTTCAGATTTCTTGAAATGAACTTTTATTTCTCAAATAATTTTTCGCACTATATCAGGGATACACTATATACTGTTTGAGTATAATATAGAACGTTGATGGTCAATAGCTGTTTTAGGATTATCTTCTTTAAATATGAAGAACCACCAACAATCTAAATAATTTTCTCATCTCTCTATATCTCTTGATTCTTTCATCGCTGGGAAAATGAGTGCAACACTGTTTACTTTTAATCTCACTTAATCAATTTCCCCTCCTTCATGTAAGGGTTTTAATAACAGTATTGCAGTTTTGAACAAGTTCTCATTTCATTAGACAAATTGAAAAGAAACTTCTTTTCAGGACATAGTAATGTGAGGAACAGTCCCAGTTTAGACATACCAAGTCTCACGTGCCGACCAGACCTTCTTCGGGATACTCGAAGTTCCTGTTTTCCTAAAAGTGTGAGAAAAAAAGGTAAGTTTACAGTTTGGGTTTCTCATAACGCCTGTTTGAAAACATGGTGATTTCTTGGACAAAGAATTTGATTTCTGGAACAGTAAATGCGAAATAAAAAGAAAACAGTTATAATGTATAAATACGATTGCTCTGAAAATTTGTTTTATTTTAGGTAGATAAACAGTAACAAATTATATACGGTGATTCAGAACTAAGAACATTTCTTTCAAGAGTAGACTTCTGGTATCGAAACAAGAAAAAATAGTTCCTTTTAACATGAGTGAAATTTCGATTCCTGTGCATGGGTTTTCTCGAGATTCTTCCGTTTCCTCCCACTTTCTTCATTCCACCAATTCTCCCATCATCATCCATCCGTCCTGAGTCAAATTTGCCTAAAGGACTTAAAAATTAAGTTCAATGGTACTACTTTTTTAAAGCCAATATTTGTATACAATAATATTACTACGTAAAGCACAGTTAGGTTACAAGGCATCGTGTTTCAGCTGGACAGTTTCCATTACTTCCCCCAAATTTTCCTCTATGTCGCAGCAATTCCCGAATTTTCTTCTGCAACCCTTAATTTGCACGAATTTTCACAGTTTTTACTTTGTGTGTAAATCAACGTGTTTCTGAGAAGACAAGAAGCTTAGAAATAAGATATTTAAGAAGTTTGTTAGCAGACAAAAAACTTATTTCCTTTTTTTTATTTTCATATCTACTTGAGGAGTTTATTATCAAACGTGCACATGTCCAATGGGGCAAATTTTTCTGTAGGCGTAAAGAAATGTATTTCTCTCCGAGAAGAGCACTATAATTGTTCGAATTATCTAAAATTGTAACTAGAGGCCCTGTCTAGTTACAATATTAAACGAATCGCATAATTATAGCGCTTGCACTCCGAGAGAAATGCATTTCTTTACGCCTACAGAAAAATTTGTCCCATTGGACATGTGTCCTTTTGAAAGTTCCTCATTTGTTACAATGGACTAGTGAAGCTATCACGGTGTATCCGTTCCGTTTCTATAGCAACCGGGACATATGAAGTGTTATTGAGTTACTGGAAATAAAATAGTTGAAGGTTGTCTCATAGTGAACCCAATATCTATCATCTGTTAACAAACTTCGATTGCACTACTTGGTGAGACGCGTGACAAGGAATATAGGAAATCGTGTAAGGTTGACAATGGTGACGCAGGGAAGAACATACGTCACACGCAGTTTCTATAAAATGGCCAGTCACCGGTGAGCCATGATTAATTGAAAGCCAGCAGTCCACGAGATTACATCGAAAGGGTGATTATTATTAGAAGAGATCACTCGGAACGTCTTCAGGTCAGAGTGGATACAATAGTCACCTAAAGTATAGGCAGGCAGGGGCCTGGTATCCAAGAAGGTTCGAAGAAGTCACCTTCAAGTCTCGATCGATATCGAAGGCTGTTGATGGGACAAGCCAGCCAGCCCAACAGAACCTTAATCGGGAGCAAGAAACTCAAGTAATGGATATCAACCAAGGACTATCTGGATATCTTCCCGTCTTCATACTGTTCATCAGACCTAAGGTATGTGAGGGTTCACTTTAGCAGGGCACAGTTTGTTCTCTGTGCTCAATGCACGACACTTTGTCCAATCTTCTTAGCTTAGATCAGGATCGTAAAAGAGCGCATAAAGTGCTACTATGCTTTCACAGTATTTCCCGTTGTTTCCATTCCTTAGACAATGTTCCCAAACCGCCCTCTTGCACATTAGCTCTTGTTATCGGAGCAACCCTATGCATATATAAAGGACTGAACTATAAGAAATTCTAAATATTACATAAATTAGTTAACGCATCAATCGATTGTCGAAACAAACATGTTATTATTTTGGGAGGGACAAGAATATCATTGAAAAAAATGGCCTTGAGATAATTTTAATACATTTTGAGTGCTTTGATGAAGAACTACATCTCTACAACCATTCGTTTAGACAGGGACAAGCAGATGGTTCATATGGCCTAGTATTCACTTGAAGACTTTCGTCGACAGACACGCAAACTTAGATCAGCCGACAGCCTCCATATACCGACCGCGGTCAGTGTTAAGACAAAAGTCTTTGAACTTTTGTCTCCAGGCCGAGTTTGAAGACACAGACAAGGGTCCTCTGGTGTGGACGAAATGCAAGGGGCAATTGTCTTCTTCTAACCTCTTTCCATCCCCTACCAGATGACATACCTTCCACCCCCTACCACATGACATATAGCCACAGAACAAAGATTGTTCGTTGCACGTGTTGTATCGCCAGACTGAAGTGTGGACGTTAAACTTTAGTCGTGAGAGACTACCGTCAACAAACTGACTGACTGCATACAGCGCAGTGAGCGGCTCAGTAAGAGTGATCTCTAGTGAGTGAGCGCTCACAGCGGATCCTTCGGAAGCCAAATTTCGTTTATGTTCAACAAACAGTTGAATTTTATAAAGCGTATGGTTGAAGTTCCATGAACAGTTGAATATCGCACAGCACAAAGAGTAGTAAACATAACGCGTCGGGAAGATGTGAGACATATGTTACCATTTTTATCTTACCAGACTGAAGCTGCAAGTGCACCTCATGACTTGTTGTTATTTCATAATAATTACTATTAAATTCGTAAGTGATACTATAGTCCTCTCTGCCGGAAGCCATATTGCAGTCGCACTAATCGCACTTCTGGGAGGTCCGGTCCACAAAGATGGCGTCGGTTCAGTGTGATCCGGAAGTTCTCAGTGGCATTCGAAGGACAAATTCAGTGATCCCTCAGTGAGCCCTCAACGCGCTGAATGCCACCACTATCGTCACCAGAGATCTGTGGCAGGACGGACGTCTGCAGTAAACTTTCGTCTTAGGACGGAAATCTTCAAGTAAATAATAGGCCTTAGTGAACACTAACATGCGCTCAGGCATGACCTCACTCGGATAACACACGGACTGGTATCACAGAAACTGTATCTTTCTATATATTTTCTGAAAGGGCTTAGTGAGTCCAGTATCAATATTAGCTACGCATTTTCAACTTCTGTGGAATGTGGAAAGAATGAAAGCTGTATAAACTTCGTATAATGGTAGCGGTGTAAAATCTCGGCGAATTAAAGACCTTTTAGCGTAGCCCTCGTGGCCGAGGGGTTTAAAATTGAACGTTCCGACGCTCCGAACGTTCCGAACGCTGAGAAAAAGTAAAAATAATATGGACGTTCTGGAATGCAAAACCATGCACATGGGCATCAAAAGTACGATACTCACGTACAGGTATGTAATGCTAAACTTTAGATAGGTATATGCTTTCCGTTTCTCTCCTTGTAACAAAACCTTTCGCTTACTATTTCTTATAGCTGTGTATTTAATAAATTTTAGATGGGTAAACGTAGATGCCTTGAAAATTGAAATGGGTATGCTCCATCTACCCGCGTGAACCTTCCACTACATCTCATGTCACGTACTTCAAACCATTTATGCACGAAGGCTACGCTAAAAGGTCTTCAGTTCCAGCGGGTTCTTACGTCGCTACCATTATACGAAGTTTATTCAGCTTTCTTTCTATTGTGACCCTCCCCAGTAGAGGGTAAAATTAACTTTATTCATAAAATTGAAAATATTAGGAAAATTTAGGATTTAGTATATTTTTATATTTTTCTTGTAAATTGTTCGGTAAAATGGAAATAAAACCGCCGCCATGTTTCAGTAAAGATGAACAGAATAACACCAACATAGGCTGATGAAATATATTGCAATCCATGACGTCAATTGAGATGTTATTCACCTTCGAGCAAATTAACCATGTTCCTTATGATAAGAACTTCACCTTTCGCCCTACTTAAAGTTCAGAGGAGAGTCAAGTCAGACAAACACCACACACACACACACATTTACTGTATATACGATTTGCTATATAAAGCCAATCAGTATTCTACCAAAACCTTCAGTGTTCCAGTACCTTCAGTTCCATAGAGGGGCCTACAGTACTTCAGTATAATAGAAGAGGTCTCCAGTTTGACAGTCTCCAGCCAAAGCATCGACTCCATTCTAAGAAGAAAGATAATGTTTTTTTTAACATTTTCATCGTCTGGCTGTGATAGAATCAAAGGCTGAAGAATCATTGAA
Organism: Lepisma saccharinum; assembly: GCA_022664845.1. NCBI lineage: Eukaryota > Metazoa > Arthropoda > Insecta > Zygentoma > Lepismatidae > Lepisma > Lepisma saccharinum. Next base: position 8,988 of record JAGDQP010055843.1, read on the forward strand.
CATCTAACTTCAACTAAATTTCAGGTATGAATAGAGGATCAGCTTTATATTGTGATTCTAGCGTCTGACTTAGGATAGATTTTTCTAAGTGTCACCTCCCGAATAATATTTGCTCAAAGTTAAATAACTCCGGTAAAACCCGTTTATTCTGTCCATCGTTAAGAAACGTGGTGTGTTAAAATGTAATCAAGTTACGAGTAATTTACACCGGTAACAAACCCTTTCGTAGTCTCAAGAATAATCGAGCTTCGCTACGCCAAAACCCTTAATTTACGCTCTACCATCTTTACAAACGGTTCCCAAAACACCAAAGACAAAAGTCAATTCCAAGACGTTCACACTATCCACATTGCTCAGAAATTGAAAATGTGGAGCTAATTTTGATACTGGATGACATCACTCACATGGCAGCCCTATAGGAAGAGCTACTGGGCAGCCTGGGATCACGTACTAAGATCAGCAAGCTTACAGACGTATAGGAGATTAAAGCAAAAATTTGAAACAGAATGAAAAGAAACTAAGAAGAAGACATTGAGGAAGTTTATTGAAGAAAATTTAAAACAAGACCTCTTTGGCATGCCAGATAAGATAATTATGTCCAAGATGAAAACAAAGAGTGCTATGAATACCCTCAAGGACGATTCAGGACAATTTACCATAAATTGGAATGGCACCATAGAATTGTTTTATCAGAAGTTGTTTCCTGACGACCGAATAGAGGATGACAATGAAGACAACACAAGGATAAGGAATAAAGCCAAAGAAGTCCCAAGTAAATAAAATGATAATCCCGATGACCTGCTTGTGACTAACGATCAGGTGATGGAAGCTTTGAAGAAATTAAGACTACGGAAAGCCCCAGGACCAGATCAGATATAAAATGAAATATTTAGAAATAATTTAGATATATGGACCCCTTATTTAACCAGATTGTTTATTGAATGCATAGAACAGTTAATCTTTCCGAAACCATGGAAGGTAGCAAATTTGAAAATCTTCTTCAAACGTGAGCACAGAGATAAATTTAATCCAAAATGTTATAGACCTATATGCCTTTTGAATACAATAAGCAATTAAAAAAAATTGGCTATAAAAATAAACCAAGAAAGAGATAACCTGGAGAACTGCAAATTACAGTGCGGCTTTTGCTCCCCAAAATCTACAGACGATGCCATCAACGAATTATGTGATAACATATATGCTTTAAGAGACGAAACCTGCAAATATGTAATTAGAATTTTCTTCGATATTATGGGGGCTTTGAAAACTTATGGTGGCCCTCACTGTTAGGAGAAATAAGAAAGATTAAAATCAACAGCAAACTATGGAAATTAATACAAAATTTCTTTCAGGATCGAAAATTCGAAGTAGATACAGCGGACGGCCTTGTGGTTAAGACTCCTACAAGAGGATGCTCACAAGGCACAGTACTGGGTCCGATCTTTTGGGACCTAGTATTTCAACCGTGCTTGGAGGCATTGAATGGAATGCAGCAGGTAGAGAGGATGGTCAGATACGCGGACTACCTGGCAGTAGTTATCAAGGGAAACAGCCGATTGGAAATTCAAACAAAAGCAAACGTGGAAATAGAAATGATGACATCATGGTGTAAAGCAAATAAATTACCAATATTTCTGGAAAAACGAAATATGTATTATTCAAAGGAAAACTAAATTACGGTAGATGACTTATAATTAAAGTAAATGGTAAAACAATTAAACGAGAGAGGTATCAAAAATACTTAGGACTAATTCTGGACGAAAAACTTGACTTCAGAACGCACCCAAGCATAACAAAAAATAATGCAATAAAAATTTCACACAAATTGGTTAACATATCAGTAAACAATCTAAAAATACCGATGAAAGTAATACGCATTTACCATGATGTCATCATAAGAGCAATAGTGGGATACGCGGTTAGTGTATGGTGCCATAGACTCGATGATAAAAGGCAAAAACAGATTAAAGACATAGCTCAACGGCAAATACTTTTACGACTGTCAGGCGCATATAGGACGACATCGGACGAGGCATTCCAAGTCCCGCTGGCGGTCCCCCACTACATCTCCAGGTAAAGAAGATGGGAGCCATGTGCTGGATCAAAAAATACATTCAGGATAAAGTCGTTAACATCCTGCATAGACCAGCTGAGACTAAAGTTGAAGTCAACTTTGCTGTAAACAGTGCGTGGCAGGAATTTTGGAATACAACTGAGAAAGGAAGAAGACTGTACTCCATTTTTCCGGATATTAAAGAGCGGATGGAATTGAACTTTGATATCACTGGTGGGCTGATGCACCTCCTGACCTGCCATGGCCCCTTTCGTCAGAAGTTACATGCAATAAATATTGTAGAAGACAACCTATGTCATATATGTGGGGTGGTGGCCACGCCAGAACATATAAATCTGCATTGCAGAGAGACAGAGCACCTTGTAGTAGAAGAAAGAGAACTCCTGAGAATACCTGTCGCGGAGGTTCTGGGAACTCAGAAACTTGCGGCAGCCCTCAGAGAGTTAACTCAAAAAGTTTCAAATTATCATAAAAAGAAATTTAGAAATGGCGTGGACCACCCATCATAGATAAAATAAATAACAATACAATGGAAGGTGGTCCGTGTGCTCGTTCGCGAGGCCTCGACGACTGCGTCTACCGTGAAACGGACTTATGACAAAAACAACAAAGGACATGAACAAATGATCCTGCCGGAACCCGGTAGAAGAGCGCCTTGTGGCAGAATCCGCAACAAGAGACACTCGCGAAGTGATAAATGTGAAACTATTTGGAGATGGGGAACTAAGAATAAATGTGCAAGTGTAACTAAATTAGTAGCAATGATAATTACGCTAACTTTTGGAATCCAGATAGTGCAGAAGTGTGAGTGTGGATGAGTGAATGTGAAAGAAGGAATAATAGTGCAAGTAGTGAGAACAGAAGAAGAAGTGATAGGATACTTCAACTTACAGAGAACTACGATACAAACCAGTGGAAGAAGAAGGGAAGTGGATACCAAGTAGGGATAGCGAAAAAAACTTTGTGGCTTTATCATCAAACCCACTCGCACCTTACCTAACTAATTCCCTTCTTTTATACTTACAGGAATAGAGAAGAAGAAAATAAGAAGAAGCTCAAGTCTATGTTTGTCTCGTCTGTGTTGTCCTTGTGATGTCTGTACTTATGTAAATGTATCTGTTCTATGTTTTTATAATAAATTTGAGAATATAGGGTTCCCTCCTAAGCAAATAAAAATAGGTCCAGCAAACAAGGTCAGGAGAACATTCTGGACTCCTGGCAAAAGCCCGTCCCGCAATCCTGGAAGTCTTAGACTAATGGAGCATAGGAGCTTCTTGGAATGCCGGAACTCCGGCAATCCAAGACCCTCCTGGAACATACCTGCCCCAAGGCAAGAAGATCAGAACGGGTTGTACTGCACGACCCTGAAAGTGCATAACTTGACTTGCGTTAACAGTACAAAAAGGCAGGGGTGGAATGCGGGTCCCAAAATAAATAAATAAATTTATATTGGTAGAAAACGAAAATTGAACGTTCCGACGTAGCTGAGAAAAAGTAAAAAGAATATGGAAGTCCTGGAATTCGAAGCCATGCACAAGGGCATCAAAAATATGATACTCACGAACAGGGATGTAATGTTGAACTTTAGGTAGGTATACGCTTTCAGTTTCGCTCCTTGTAAAAAAACCTTTCGCTTACTATCCTTTAAAGCTGCGTATTTAATAAATTTTAGGTGGGTAAACGGAGATGCCTAGAAAATTGAAATGGGTATACGCCATATACCCGCGTATATGCTACAATACATCCCATGTCACGTACTTCAAACCACTTATCCACGAAGGCTAAGCTAAAAAGTCTTCAATTCCATCGGGTTCATACGCCGCTACCATTATACGAAGTTTATACAGCTTTCTTTCTTTCCGCATTGCACAGAAGTTAAAAGTGGGAAGTTAATTTTGATACTGGACGACTTCAGTCACTAAGCCCTTTCAGAAAATATGTAGAAAGATAGTTTCCATTGTACCAGTCCGTGTGTTCTAAGAGTCAGATTAATAGG
>JAGDQP010055844.1:0-13057 GCA_022664845.1 Lepisma saccharinum
GGGACACAGAAACTAAAATAGTTCGGTTTCTTTTAGCTGACTTGGTTTTGGATTCTTTTCTAGAATTTGTTTTCGGTTTCTTTCACAACTTTTGGCTTCGGTTTCTGGAATAGTGTTTGGTTTCTCATTCGGTTTTGGGACACAGAAACTAAAATAGTTCGGTTTCTTTTAGCTGACTTGGTTTTGGATTCTTTTCTAGAATTTGTTTTCGGTTTCTTTCACAACTTTTGGCTTCGGTTTCTAGAATAGTGTTTGGTTTCTCATTCGGTTTCGGGACACAGAAACTAAAATAGTTCATTTTCTTTTAGCTGACTTGCTTTTGGATTCTTTTCCAGAATTTGGTTTCGGTTTCAGTTGTAATTTGGATTCTGATTCTTTCACAGTTTTGGTTTCGGTTTGTGGAACATTTTGGTTTCTTTTTTGGTTTCGAGAAACAGGAACCGAATAATTTCGGTTTCTTTTAGCTGAATTTGGTTTCGTTTACCATCCCTGCGAAGAACAATTTTCTTAGAAATGATCTATCAGCATGCTCAATTGCTCATGTAATTTCAAAATCGAAATTTTGATAGAAATGAACTATCAACATGCTACAATAGAAACTAGCTTACTATTCGTATTTCAAAACTGGCATCCTTTTATTTCAAATCAAATAAGAATGTTTATATCTCATTTCTAAAAAAAAAAAAAAAAAAAAAATCACAGATGCACAGATAAGAACTTCTTTCTCAATTTTTAAGAACTGTTTTCACCGTTTACAGAAATGTTATTGTTTATCACTTCTAGAGGGAAAAATCACTTCTTGTCAATACTTGAAAACTGGTGGAAAACAACAGGCGCTGCAAAGTGTTTGCCAAATAGATGTCGGACCTCATTATTTTCTGTTGTGGATTTTGTTACCCCTAGAGCCCTTCAAAGTTAAAGAAACCCAAAACGCAGTTCAAGACGGGTCATTTATGGTCGGTCTCCTTTGCTCTTACTTCCCTATTTGTTTGCATTTATTAGCTTGTTCCCTGTTAGTAACTACTTTTTGCCCCGTTGCCATAATTTGAACAATTTCAAGCTGTCCTACCGAGGCAATCTGTCTCACCATAAATAAAACATGAAATGTATACCGAATAGCGACCAAGACTTCTGGCTCTTTTCTGATGATAAGAACAATAAACGTCCGTCCCTGTGGTTCAGTTTCAAGCGAACGTTATACTGTCGTCAAAGAAGGCAAATTTCTTGTCAATGTAGCTTCCCTGTTTTACAATTTGTTCAGAAAAATTATTTACTGCTACAAGGGATAGGACAACAATAATACATTGCTGGTATAGCACATACAATAAAAGAATAGTTTATTGCCTAGAACAGTCCCATCGCCTAAAACGCCAAAGATTCCAGCAGCTTTGTGCATATAAGAAGTGGTTCAGTGTTGAGCGATTTTTCTTTATTCAGATTGCTTTGATGGCGACGTGTCAGCGCCCAATGTCACAATTGCCAAATTCTAAATGCTTCCTTTCCTTTCTTCCTTTTGCTGGGAAATCAAACGAGTCAAGTGAAGGAAGGAATCATGGAAGGAGTCTAGGAAAGGAAGCAGTTTGAAAGTTGTACACTTGGCGAATATAGTGACATCTTTGAAAAGCACGTGTAATTAGGAACGTAAACAACTGTGTATCGGGTGGCGGGATAGGAGTGGTTGTTGTGATATCGTATTAAAACAACCCCAATTGAAAAAGCACAAGTAATTAGAAACGCAAACAACTGGGCAGTTGTACTCGTTTTGCAAGATGCTTTGATCGAGTGATCTTCCCCCAACCAAATCGTTACATGGGCACTCTTGGTCATATTCCTTATTTATTCATTATTCGTACCGACCAGTGAGCAGGTCTTTCATGACAATTGCAATTCTTCACGTTCTTCTCTTTGAAAGACTCTCCAGGGAACAGCAATACATAAATGTTTCAGTGCTGTTTGTAAGTTGTATTATTACATAAATTAGCGTAAAGGTTTCAAAGCGTTCAAAACGCAGTGCAAAAGAAACGATAATATAGAAATTATCAACAACGTGATGCGTGCAACAAATTGCTGTAATATTTACAGAGTAGGTGCATATTTTTTGAAATCAATTTTGTGACATTTTCTATTCCTCAATAGAACAATTTATATAGTGTGTTAAGTAAATAATATGAACAAGAAGAATCATCCTGAATATCCGCATATCCTGTTTTGATGGCGGAATATAGCTGCAACTGTCACTATTAATGTACATAAGATGGATACTGCTCACCGTTGTCACATGCATAGGCTCGTGAAGTTCTGTAAAACTAGAAGCGGACGTAGTTCAGTTGGTACAGCGTAGGGATTCCGCAAGTACTTTCAGTTTGCGGGGTGTAAAGTCAAGGAGGGCATGCACGGTTTCTATCGATTTTTGACAGTATAAATTTTAAAGTTTAGAGTTTTCTAGAAAAATTGGGGGTGACATCTCCAAGGGGGGTCTTTCAGAATCACTGGTAAAGCGTGTATTTTCATTCTGGAGGTTCTACGTTAGATAGCAGCGACCTACCATCCTGACAGGTTTTTCCAGGTATTTTCTTCAGGCACATCTTGCAAATGCCGGACGGTACCTTAAACTTAGGCTCTAGTCGACACCTTCCCTTCCTCACCATCCTGACTGAGGTTTTTCACAGTTTTTCCTCAGTTACGCCAAGGAAATGCCTGGATGGTACCTTCAACTTAGGTCCTGGCAGACACCTACCCTCATCATTTCCTCTCCCCTGACCCACCCTGAACCTAGATGCCGGAAAGACATAATTAAACTTCGAACCTCACGGGCGACCATCCTGACAGATTTTCCAGGGTTTCTCTCTTTACTAAGCGATTACCGGAATGACACGTAAGTAAGATCCTGACCAGTACCTTTTTCATTCTTTCCTTTACCATATTCCGGTCCGATTGAAAGATGCTTAAAGTTATACTTCAATTCCATTCAACAAAAGACAATCCAACGTGATATTACAAAAAAAAACAATTCATCAGATCATTTTTGTAGTATTTTTCTATCTTGTACACAAGAGCATAGGAGAATGGACCGCACAACATTCAAGGGCTGTCCGGAAAGTAATGTCACCAAGTCTACAAGTATAAAAAAACATTTATTTAGTTAATAGTAAGAATAATTATACTAGTTTTAGGAATATTTAGCATGTCGGCTATTAAACGAACACTCATTCAACGATCTGTTTGCAAAAGTTCTTTCACACGAGTCACATTTTCGTTGTTTGAGGATGTCGACGCGCGTCCAGCGCGGGCTTCGTCGTCGCCCTCTTCACGGCTTTCTAAAAACGCCTTGTGCCAACTGTAGACTTGCCTTTGTGATAAACACTCATTCCCGAAGGCATGTTGTACCATTGCAAAAGTTTCCAATCATAATTCCAGTGAGCGCTGCATCGCGACTTGCACAAGAGACGAAACAGAGGTTTACGAAATCACCCGTCCTTCACCTACCAGAGCTCGGACACAACTGAGCAAGCACTCGCTTGGTAGTTGACTTACACCACCATTGATCCCGGTGGACAGAGCTCGCTGCAACGTACAGTTGCTTCACAATAAAACGTATGACATTACTTTCCGTACAGACCTTGTACAACGTCTGCTAACAATAGTGCTTTAATGAAACTTCTTTTGATTTTGAAACTATCATTCCCAACAACGCAAGACGACGCTTACCTAAAATAAATGGTTTCTTCTCCTGTAAATTTTCTTGTTAAAAAAAAATGTTGCTGCAAATAACAACAGAATCTAATTTTGAACAAAATCTCCAAAATACCACGAAAGGTTAAACAAACAATGAAAGGAACGACTAACTCCATTGATACAATGGAAGGAACAACGGAAGGCAATATCGTTTCCTCCCGCTTCGCTTCCTCGTTTTTAGGCGCAATTTCATTCTTCATCCGTCAATTCATAGGTGGCGCTAATTTCTACATGAAACAATTGAACGCTAAAGTCCACCAAGGATGGATGGTATGTATCCTTGGCCGAAGGAGGCAAAAAGGGGCACAAAAAAGGAGAAGACGTTATATGAACAGTACTTAAGATGGCCGACCTTCCGGTAGGAAAGGAAATACGAGATGAAGAGTGGATTTAGGATGCACCCCAATTCAGTGGTTGCTTCACCATAACCATGTGGCCCTGGATCAGTTGGTAGAGTGTTGGCTTCGCATTATGGAAGCCCTGTGCTCGATACCAACTGGCACCTATCCTGACTGCTTTTCCCGGGCTTTCCTCTAATACAATTCAAATGCCGGGATGGTACATTCAACTTAGGACCTGGTCGATTCCTTCCCTCATATTTCCCCAGCCATATCCCGGCATGAGCCATAGATGCCTAAAAGCCAGAAACAGATTCATATAATATATCTAAATTTGATATGAGTGACTGAACTTTTGATATGGGTAAAACTCATTGTCACATTCCAGTCTTTTCGCATTTACGGTGGAGTGATTTGGCACGGAGGTTGCACCTCGCATGACAGGTAACATCCTAAATTTTGCATATGAGACTAATTAGAACGGAAGATCCCATTTACCGATATAAGAGTGTCTGGATTACAGAGCGATTAAATTACATTTGTGTAAAAGAGGTAACTCTTCTTTTTCTAGGTTTTGCAGGTACGATTACAGGTACTTTCATCCTTAGTGCTCATCATAGAATAAGCATATACTGTTTAGGGTATTTTTACGATTTGAAATATTACTAAAATATCAGTAAGTAACAGATATCAATAAATATCAATAAATTAAATTGTATAAATTGGAGAGAAGTGACAGTTAAATGTATGTACAGAAAAATTCATATACAGTTAAATGCACATATTCACTTCTCACAAGTATTACTGCAAACAAGATAGAAAGCTCGGCGATAATGTCTTACTTTTCATTAAATGCTACTAGCAACCTTGTCACCAGCTACTAAAAAAAACTTCCTATTGGATACTGAATAGTGTCTTCCTACCCCTCATTAAGCTGCGACTCCGCCCTCGCGTCTACATGTGTCAGTAGTCCACAGTAGTAGCCTAATTGCTGTTTACGTTGTTCGTATTCTTTCATAGAAAACTTCGTGTTCCAGCTCGGATTGTCTTTTACCTAAACCCACCCAAACGTTGTGAACATTACGTTGAGACTGTGGTTTCGATACCAAGTATTTCATTAAATTTTCAATCATAGCAATATAGTCAGTATTGTCTAAAAATTGTTCGCTTAGACACAGGTGTATTTGTTAACTAAATGTTTATCAACAGGACATACGAATCCAGCGATTGTCAATCTTTGTTCTCAATATGCCAATGTCTCCAACTTATCATCACGTAAATTGTTAGTCATAATTTTAGTGCATAATATAACGTCTAATCTGGGAGCTCCTACGTAGCCATGGGGTTACCACGCCCACCCTCGGTGAGAGGAGTCCCGGGTTCGATACCCGGTGTGAGCTCAATTTCATATTAAGGTTTCGATTGCCCATACCCCGATTTCTAGTGTAGATTGGTGTTAGGAAAGGCATTCTGCTGTAAAATATCTGCCAAAACAAAAACCTGTGGAATACGCTGACCCAATCTCTCACATGGGAAAACCAGTGGAGAAAAACAACAACAATATAATGTGTAATCTGGACCAATCTTAAGAAGTTTAGTATGTTGCGCCTTTTTGGTGGTCTAATTGTTTAAATAACCAAACGTCAGTTAGTGTATACACTTTCTGAATTGGTATTACTGCTAGGCTATTGTTTTTGCCTGTGGAACTACCTTAGTTCTTTCTAACCTCTTTAAAATCTGCTTTAATTACCGTATTACACCTTTGGATCTCTACAGCTAATACGTTTAGGAATATCCTCCCTTTGTACTTTGCCGTGAGACCCGGAAGAGCCTTAAGCATATATTGCACAGAAATCTTTGATTAGTAGGGATATGAGGCGACCTGAGGAATGTAGAAACATCTGCTCATATACTAAATCATGTCTAATTGAGATTACAATGCACATCTTTATTATGATTTAAAATTTTGTTATAATTAGGTTCGCTTCATTCGGAATATGCGCTTTCTTGAAAACATATTACATTCAAGTGTAAATTGTTCCTACATGAGTTCAAGCTTGCGATTTTGGTAGGGGCACTAGCCCTGTAGTTGTTAAACGTTGCAAATTATGTGCTTTGCGTCAGTTCACAAGCCGTTCCAAAAAATAATCACACTTTATACACACGCATGATATATGTCTGTATATTTTCTCGTAATTATTGGAAATTAGAGATGAAAAGAAAAAGGTTTTCCACATATCAATCTCTACATTGTGTAATCTTCGGACCGGAGGTCTCACCGGGGTGCGTCAAGCCGATTCCATTTCTTCTTCACTGGAAATTTCTCCCACTTCTTCTCTGTGCGCGTGACTAGACAAAACCTGGAACCTAGTACACCTTGCGGGATATAAATAAACGTTTTTTGCCTTTTATTTCACTCATTCCTTTTTGTGTAGAACACTTTTTTTTTATTAAGCAAGTGAAATAAAGAAAAGTGAATGAAATAAAATGCAAAAGGATGATTTATACTCCGCAAGGTATACTAGGCCCCAGGTTTTGTCTAGTCGCGCACACCAAAAAGAAGAATTGGGAGAAATTTCCAGTGAAGAAGAAATGTAATCGGTTTAACGTTCCCCGGTGAGTCTTTCGGTCCGAAGTATGACAATCTAGGTATAAGTACGTGGAAAACTTTTTTCTTTTCATTTCTATTATCAATAATTACGAGAAAATATACAGACATATATCATGGATATGTGTAATATGTGGTTATTGTTTGGGCCGGCTTGTGCACAGATGAAGAGCATAAATTCGTGACGTTCCAAAATTGCAAGCTTGAACTCATGTATAAAACATTTATTCTTGGATGTATTATGTCTTCAAGAAAGTGCATATTGCGAATGGAACAAACCAAATTATGGCAAAATTGTACATTATAATAGTTTAAGAAACATTTGTAAGTCACATGTTTTAGGGATAACATCCATTCGACGAGCTCAATTTGTATAAAGAAATTGGTAGTCAGTGTTTGTATTGTAGTTGATATCCTGGCATTTGGGGAGTAAAAAAAATATCACTCGGTAAACGATAAAACTTGAACATGTATACCGAGCGGCTATGGTTCAGTGGTAGACCGTTGGCTTAGCATTCAGGAGGTCGTGGGTTTAATCCCAACGACCGGCCATCCTGATTGAGGTTTTCTCCATGTTTTTTCCTGTCACACCAGGCAAATGCCGGGATGGTACATTCAACTTAGACCCTGACCAACACGCCTTCGCGCATCCTTTCCCCCTCCCCTATCCCGACGTGAGCCTTAAATAAAATTCAAATTCTAACCTGTGTCTGTCTTAGCGTGGATCTGCAGTCAACTTTTACAACGAAACAGGCTGCTTGTGGTGTTATTAAGTATTCAGATATGTACAATTTTACCGAGATAATAATTTATTTTAGGGAGATAACGTTTTTCTTAAATCATTTCCATACCCACGGAGGGCTGCGCCCCCGTAGAGGAGGTTTGAACCTTTTATTGTAGCCTACTCGTGATGGTACACCTTCATGCCAAATTTCGTTTCTCTAGCTTCAATGGTTTGGAAAATGGGTTTTGGGCGGCCATGTTGGATTAAAGATGGAGACAATTTTAACATTATTTTATATTGTCGTGACCTAATCGTGATGATACACCTTCATACCAAATTGCATTTCTCTATCTCGAACGGCGTGGAAAATAGTTTTGTGCTGCAATTTTGAATCAAAGATAGCGACTTTTTTCAAAATGTTGTAATTTTCCTAAAGCACTCTTGATAATATACCTTTACGCCAAATTTCGTATCTCTAGTCCAAACGATGTGGAAAATAGATTTATAAGGTCCACCATTTTGAATCCAAGGTTGTGTCTTTGGAGACATTTTGTAATATTTTCGGTCTACTAATAAATATGGACTGTCATACCAAATTTCGTCAATCTAGTTCCAATCATTTAGCTGTGTATTCTATGGAAAATTCGTTTCGGCAGTCATTTTGCATCCAAGATTACAACTTTTTATTTCAACATTTTGTAACATTTTCCTAAAGTACTGTTGATAATACACCTTTTTGCCAAATTTCGTATCTCTAGCCCAAACGATGTGGAAAATGGATTTATGAGGATCCAAGATTGTGTCTTTGGAGACATTTTGTAATATTTTCGTAACCTACTAGTGATGATGTACCTTCATACGAAATTTCGGTTTTCTAGCTTCAGTCATTTAGACTGTGTATTCTTTGAAATTTTACGTTTGGCGGCCTTTATTAATACAAGATGGCGACTTTGCAAAATGATGGAATTTTTTCCCTTTACCTATTTATCATCCTTCACCTTCATGCCAAATTTCATGTTTACAACTTATCTCGAACACCCCAAACAATATGGTGAATGGAAGTGTATGAATCAGTAAGCCTGAAATACGCAACTTCAGGGTTCCACAACTCGTAAATGATTCTAGCTACGAATATGAAGTTTTTCACACCTACACATATTTGCCATATTTCCTTTGCCTCGAAAGCTCACATTCCTATCTTTAATCTCTTTTTTTTTCCTTACGAGGCCCCGAAATTGCCAATTTCGCCAAAAACTCTTGTTTGTATAACATGCTTCTGGCAGTGCTGACGTTTTGTGACGCGCAAAACAATGTGGGACGCGCAGGAACATTGGAAGTTGTTCATTATGTGGCAAAGTTCATTATGTTCGAACATTAGGTTTTGTGGTGGTGGGTGTGGTGGGCTTGAGAGGTTATTATTTATTATATTATTTCAAAAACTAAGAGTATTATAAAAAATGTAAATTCATAGCGCACAAGAACGTACGAATTACTATAGAATCCAATGGACAGCGATCTCGAGATCGGGTCCATTGGCGAATGATACGTTTTCAAAGATTATGACGTCATTATTTAATTAAAGTCTGAGCACTCATCAATAGACAAGATTTTGAGATCGCTGTCCATTGCATTTCATAGTAATTTCTAAGTTCTAGTGCGCTATGAATTTATATTTTTGATAGTACTCTTAGTTGTTGAAATATTTTGAAAAATGTTAAAAATGTGGGGACTGAAGCGAGGAGCCCTCTTAAGGTCGCCTTCAGCCTTATGGTTTGAAGATAATGAACCTTGCCACCTCGAGCCAACTTCCTGTTACATGCTGTTGCCAAGGAACTTGGCTTATCCATCCTCCATCTCACCACATTTTAGGGCTGAACAAGTTGGTTAAATTTGTTCTCGGATTTCACAGCTTTTTTTACGTGTATAATATCGTCGTTGGAACTGCAATACTCCTATGTGGCAAACTATGATTTTTTCATGAAGGACAAAAAACCGGTTTCTGGACGAAAGTCTGGAATACAGTTTAGGTACCGAAAAGCTGCTATATCTTAAAAAGTAAAAGTTATTTCTTTCTACAGTATGCACAATACACAGAACTATAAACTGGTACCAAAACATGAAAAGTTAAAAAAAATGCCACATAGGGGGTATTGCAGTTCCGACGACGATATATATATACTAGCTTCGCTTCACTGGGGGCGCTGCCCTTAGAAACCCATGGCAGGCTGCGCCCCCTTTATCGTAACCAGACTCTCCGGGTAATTGCGCTTCCATGGTGCAGATCTTCCCCCATATCGCCGGGAAGGAGCTGCGCCCCTGTAAAGGAGCCATACCCCATTTATTGTAACCTACTCGTGATGGAACACCGTCCTACCAAATTTCGCTTCTCTAGCTTCAGTGCTTTGGAAATTGAGTTTAGGGAGGCCATTTTGGATTCCTGTCGTGACCTAATCGTGATTCATATCAAATTTCATTACTCTACCTCGAACGATGCCGGATACGTTTTTTGAGCTGCCATTTTGAATCCAAGATGGCAACTTTAGAGACATTTTGTAATATTTTCCTAACCTACTAATGATGATGTAGCGTCATCATATATTTCGCTTTTCTACCGCCAGCCGTTTAGGCTGTGTATTCTATGGAAATTTTATTTTGGCGACCATTTCGAATCCAAGATGACAACTTTTAAAGATTTTGTAATATTTTCTTAACCTACTAGCAATGATGTACCTTCATACCAAATTTTGTTTTTCTAGCTTCAGCCGTTTAGGTTTCCTTTGAAATTTTAGGTTTGGCAGCCATTTTGAATAAAAGATGGCGACTTTTTCAAAATGTCGGAATTATTCCTTTACCTATTTATCATCCTCCATCTTCATGCTAAATTTAATGTTTCTAGCTTATTCCGAACACCCTAAACAATGTGATGAGCGAGTGAGTCAGTCAAATAGGCTATAATACGCAACTTCAGGGGTTCACAACTCGAATAAGCTTGAAACTAAGAATATGAAATTCCCCCTCCCGTACATATTTGCCATATCTCCTTATCTTCGAAAGCTGATATTCCTATCTTTAACATCTTTTTTTCTTACGAGATCTCAGAATCGAAAAATTTTGCCATAAAGTCCTGTTCCTCTATAACATGCTTCTTGCAGTGCTGTCGTTTTGTGACGCGGAGAACTTGGCTGCATGCGCTGCTGTGCAATTTCATAACAAAGACCAGAATTGATTTCTTTCTTCTATCTTTGTTTCTGGGAAGAACTATAAAAAAAAAATAAGATGAAAACTATATTTTGTTGTGGTTACTCATAGAATTAATTTGTTCCTTGAAACACCAAATTGAAGTTTCTGAATTTTCGGGAATCGGAATCAGTGTTTCCATAATTTGATGTTTGTATCAAATAAAATGTTTGACTAAGCATTCATTTTACTCACCATTATTTGGAAAATACTGTATTTTCTCATTCCGTTATTTGTATTCTCACGAACTTCTGATACATGTTGTATAAAGAATCCATCATCACAGCGATTTCGCAAATGCATCTTTACTGTTGAGCACTTGTGAATATCCAATTCAGTTTTCTCCAGAGGAAGCCCCCTAATCATGTTGGTCGTGTCATTTCCTGTTTAGGAAGCTATTTTGAGACCGGCGTTTGTATTGATCTGATGACAGATGCGGTTATTTTTTCATACGCATTTTAACTTTCCGTTTCAGTAATCTGCTTTAGTCTCTGGAAGCTTACTTTTTCATATTAGATTTCAAAGCTTGGAAAATGTTTTCAGTCTCGATGCCAGGAAAATGTTTCAGTTACTTGTACAGAGTGGAATGTGTGCTCACTTAAATTTTCTTCTAATTTCACAGAACTTATTAGAAGTTGAAACCAACAACAAAACTTATAAGCTACCCACAACTTCAAGGTATATATATATATATATATATATATACAGGTGAAGAGTAAAGAGTTAGTCGCGGTGGCCGTGTAGTCTCTGGCATTAGACAAACGTCCCCCAGCTTCTGAGTTCGAATTCTGGGTGAAATATGAGATTTTGTGGCTTTTAGAAGCTTAGTATATTACAGAATCGAGACCGGCTGAAGTAATTAATACTAAAACGGCTCCAAAACATGAAATTTAGTGAAGATCTTTTTTAAAATGAAGCAAAAAATACCTTTAACTTTAGTCTTCGAAAGAAAAGAAGATATTTTCCGTCCATAGAGAAGAAAGTTTGCAAAACTTTTATTTCAAATAGATTATGAGACTATCAATTTCTTGGTTATTTAAACAATATCGTGGGAGTAAAGGTTTGTCAGATCTCTGAAAATGGATTTCACACCTGACGTTGGTGCTCTTCATGAAAATGCATAAGACTATAGGACTTTGACAGAATGGTACAATCACACAGAAAGATATTCCTGGATCTTACCGTTTAGCTTTTCATTTAACTTATATTTATGGGCTAGATAGGCACCAAAGTCCTCAGCCTGTCACTTAAAAATGTAAGGTAATTCTTTTTCTCAAAACTGGATCACTTGATATGGAATGACCCTATATAAGGAGCGTAAAGATTCCAACATTTACGCTTAGCTGCAGCCCTATGCAAATCATATTGAGGCTTTGTCATTTTTCATTCACTGAACTAGGACAGTTATTCCTCTCTTGATAAATAATCATGTTAGATTTACCATCCCCATCGCGGTAAGATCGCCACATTTTACCAGCCCTTGTAGATGTCAAAGTAGTTTCTGGGTCATTTCATGCCAAATCAGGCAGGTCATGTAACCTATAGTTTCTGATTTTGATGAAATTTGGTACACACATTTTTCGAAGAGTTCTTAGTATAAATACCAAGTTAGAGGTTTCTAGGCCACCTGTAGCCAGTGCTTCAAAGTTGACATGTTTTGTCATCAAATGTTGCCGTGACCAACACTTTACGGAGACACACATATTTGATTTTTTTTTAAATAATGCTTATGAATTGAATCGGCAGTTTGAAGAAGGCAATAAACGCCAAAAAGGTGAAAATCTACTTTATGCCGGATTTGATATCTGGAAGGGATGGCGCATCTATACAATACACAAAGAAAGCAAAAAAAAAAAACGTGTAAAACCTTCAAAAATAGGTGCGAATTTGAGATGGGTAAAACTAGCGTAACAGCTATTTTTCACTGCTACATGGGATAAATTGCTATGACTGCTACAACCGATGAAAAACAGCAGTTACTGTCTTAGCTACTATTTTTCTCCGAAGCTTCTTAATGGTAAAACACATTCTTTCCTGTTTTCTAAACAAACATAACTGCTGGGAGAACGGAACAAAATGGCAGACTTGTCTGCAAAGAGGACAACCATGATGTATGAACACTACGTAATTAGTAGCGTCTGTTACTCGTGTACGGAATTGATGTAAAGAGCTCTCAGAAAACACTGGTTGGGAGTTGGCTGCATGGAGTAATGGATAAGGCGTCGGAGTTGTAATACAGTGGTCCCGAGTTCAATACCAGTTCATCGCAAGTTTTTATTTTTTAAATGGTTTATATTTTAAATAGGTTATTTTGAAATGTTATTGTTTAATTTGTTTTATAACTTTATTTGTATTTAAGGTTTTTTGAAATATTTTCCGCTTATTCTGATTCTGTAGTCCAATTCAGATTTAATA
>JAGDQP010055845.1:0-13056 GCA_022664845.1 Lepisma saccharinum
TCTTGCTGGGTTTTTTTATATTACCAGTCGTTTTGAAGATACACGGGGACGCAATGGAGTTTATGGACACGAAATGTGACAGCCGCCATTTTGGATGGGGTCAACATAGCGACTTGAAACTTTCGGCAAAATATTTCTTTTGTCGAGACCTTTCAAACGATATATTACTCGACCCCCTTTGCCATTTGAAATTTTCGAGTTGACGAGGTACCCCAATTTTCGAGGTACCCCAATTTGGGGCGGTCTGGGGTGGAACTTTTCTAGCTCAAAATTCAAGCCCCTCAAAATAATGAAATATGTGTTTTTGCGTTTGCTCATATTCGCAGTCGTTTCGAAGATACACGGGGTGGTAACGGACTTTATGGACACCCTGTATATTCTTCTTTATGCGTATTTTAGTAAAATTTAATATTGATACGTCTATGTAACACCGACATATATGACGGAGCTGTGTAGAAAAAGTATTACGTAGTTAAAAAAAAATGGCGTCTGTGGGTAAGGTTCGAACCAACTTTGTCAGCTTTATGGACAAAAAGAAAGAAAAAGAGAGTGAACCCGACACTACGACCACGGCTACGAATCATTATGATGTTCAAATGTAAACAAAGTAAAAATTATATTAAGCGCCTTTTTGTTTAATTTTCCGTATTTCATGTATCTATGATCTAATCTTCCATTTAATGCTATTTCCCTAGATTCTATACATATGAAAACTATATCCTACAATTTGGTAAAAGTTTTAAAAGAGGAATTTAACGTCCCAAGCTAGAATAAGTAACACTTCATCCCTACTGATTACGAACATGCTGATATCGCTGTTTTAAATTTATTTTATGGTCAATAATAGTGAAAGAATAACTTTCTTTAATATATTTAACCACAGAGAATGCTTGTCAGTAGAGGCTAGTCGATTTTCTTTAAATGTATTTATTGCTTTTAGGTATCTTAGGCTCAGACCGGAGAAGTTAGTATATTGTAGAAACTGATGTAACTAGTAAATCAATATTTGAAAACAGGAGAGTGGATACTCATGTTTCGCGACGTTGCCACATAATTCATATCAGATCTTAATTTTTTTAAGAGACCAACAAGTGGGTTTTATAATAAACAAATAAATAGATTACTACAAAGGACATTCAAAATGTTTTGCACTATGGGCTATAACTTTTTGAATAATAGCATTAGGACCATGAAATTTTGTGTACATGTACTTTTGTCCTTTTTGTATATACTCATGTTACTTAATGTACCCAACAACAGCTGTGACACATTTGGCGCACCGTTCTTTCAAAGCCGTAAATGCACTTTGGTAAAATCCCGGACGCTGTCTATTACACCACTGTTTCACACACACAGTGCGTTGATCACTGGCAAACTACCTACCACGACGGTGCGTCTTCAGACGACCAAACAGCAAAAAAGCTGACGGGGTCAGGTCCGGGCTATATTGAGGTTGAGGGACCACTTCGCATCCCATCCCTCTGGTTTTCTGCTGTGTGTGAATGGAAGAGTGGGACCTCGTATTAACTTGGTGCAGTTTGATGACTTTATTTCGGTTAGAGCACGTCGCAGCTTTGCCAGTGAGAAACAATACAGCTCTCTATTAATTGTTGCTCCATGTTCCAAAAAGTCGATGAAGATTACGCCACGGTGATCCCAGAAGAATGTGGCCATTAATTTATCCACTGATCTGGGAGTCTCGTTTTTTTTTTTTTTTTTTTTTCGTGGAGAACCGAGATGACGCCATTCCATGAACTACGTTTTACTCTCAGAATGCATGTAAAACAACCAAGTTCCATCCTCTGTGATCATGCCATCAAAGCTTTGTGGAGAGTCACCACTGAACGTGTTCTGGAGTTCGAGAAAAAATCTCTTCCTCTTTGCTTTCTGTTCCCTTGTGACCAAAGTGCATTTACGGCATGGAAAGAACAGTACGCACTCACAACAGGAACCGGAAGGTCTTTTTTGCGCACACGCGTCATAACGCTCACTACCACGAAGGACCTTTAGTTACCAGTCCGCCCCTGAGCACTTACTATCCAGAATGCAGAGCTAATAAGAAAATCATAAGTGAATAATAATAATAAAAAACAATACTATGGTTACACCGTCTATTGTGGTCTGGTGGTTGGTGTGCTGGACACCCAAGTGACACTCCGACGGTTGAGCCGCAATTCAGATCTTGCTCTGGTCTCGGTGGCTCAACGGAGAACACTCACCTCTGATGCGTGAGGTCCTTGGTTCGATCCCGGCTCGTGCCAATGTGGTCTTGTGGTGGACAAACACTATTGCGTGGGTTTTCTTGGGGTTCTCCCGTTTCCTTCCCACTTTCTTTATTCCACCAATTTCCCCATCATCATTCATTCGGCCTGAGCCAAAGTTGCTTAAAGACCTTAAAAAAGATTTTTTAAAATCTAACTCTGCTCAGGCGTATCAGTGAGACCATCCCAAATGGGCTTCTCCCTTAGTTTCCTCAGTCCCGATCATGATTGGCGGAATGCCGGGACCTACAATTACCTTGGGCTCCGAACCAAACTAAGACATGAATCCAGTGCACATACCATGAAGTGAGCCCCCCCCCCCCCCCCACCATCTTCTCACATACATAAACAACAGGTTCGCTCCAAGCCTCCTGATTCCACAGTAGTGACACACCGTTAACGACTAAGGTTTGTGCACAGCTTTACATTTACATACATTTCCATCTTATTTCTAAAACCTGAAAAATACAATTAAACCCGAAAACGCCCGATTGACCTCGAGAAAACCCACCTGGGCCCACGTGGGCTGCTTTTTTCAAACCCTGGTTCATGTATTTAATTTGTTTCCCCTTTACAATGTGCACATATTTCGTTTGTTTCTTCCCTCTTTCGACAATGTGCATCACAAAAAATGCATATTCGTTAGAAATTTTAATGTAAAAAAAAATGTTTGGTAATACTATAATGATTTGAGTTCTCAAGCAAACCAGCAAAATAACCCACGTATATGTTTCATAGGAGATACTACGTAGTACAATCTGAGTTCTGCATAGTTGCATTAAGTACAGTGAAAGGCCTCAAATCAATTTCAGGAGAGAGACGTTAAAGAAAACTGCTTGATGGTTCGCACAACATAATATAAATATTTTAAGGGAAATTAATAAAGTAAAGGATTGGGGGCCTAGGGGGGGGGGGGAGGTATGAAGGTAATATATTGCATGAGAGCAGCCATCTAACAATAAGACATGGTAAGCAATGTGGCCAGATACACAGATTGGAAAGCGACTTTCTCATTTTAATAAATGTATTATTTGGTTCGTTTGTCTTAGCTTTTTTTAAAGTATCGGTACTTTACTATAGCTCACTCTGTAGCTTAGAAACTTGCAAGTTCATCGGCACAGTAACAAACTTTGCATTGGATTCCATCGTGGGCAAGATCAATCCAGTTTTTACAACTTTCAAAGATCTCTTCTAATATTGTCCTCCCAACGACGTCTCTAACTTCCAACGTCCTCTTTCCTCTGGCTTCTGACACACGTTGGAATATCTTAAAATTTTCCCTATCCGAGTTACTTTGCCTGCCCATCTCAGCCATCGTGATTTCAATACCCTTACATCATCTGGTGAATCATACATCTGTGGAGTTTTTCTGAAGTTTCTTCTCAGAAAACAGTTGTGTTGTTTCCTTGGGATTCGTTGATTATTTTCGAATATGTCCACTAAATATGCAAGCCTAATCAACCGTAGTTGGTCATTTATCCACATATATATATATATATATATATAAAAGGGAACGATTATCTATTAGGAAAACGCTCACTTCAGCTTTTAGTTAGAACAGACACACCAACGCATTTCCGTGTCATAGTCATCGCACTTTTGAATGGAGCAATAACGATGTGTGAACACTTATCATATCTTCGCATAAAATGTTGAATTACCGTGCATTCAACATTCTGGATTTTATAAAATAAACTATTTTCACAGCGTCGTCAAGAACGGTTGTAAGTGTAGAAGGTGCTTTTCTCATGGCTAGTACACGCCGGTGACGAATGCAGTGGCTGCTGCTTGAGTTTTTGGCAGCTAATTTAATCCATGAGATATTTTCCAACCATTGCTATCGCACCGTCTGTGCAAATGCCAGTACATCTCCTACAATAAGCCATGTTTTTTTTTTTTTAAATTACGAGTTTATATATTTCATTTACTGTCACATTAGATTTTAATTACTCATTCTTTACATTTGTTGCGCGTTCTTTAATTCGTCGAGACACTGTGTTGTTCGAGAGAGGAACAAGCGATATTTGTTTTGTCGAATTCTCATCCAATACACTCTTAACCAAATCAGCGGCACATGGGTTTCATTAGTGTCTGCCTCAGCTGCCTTTATTCTTGCGGTATGATGAGATGCCTGAACCATACATTTGTGAGTTTTCATTGATTCTTCACGTTTGCGCGAAAAATAACTCTGTGCTTTATTTTTGTACTCGGATTGTGTGGATTCGAAACGACATAATTTAGCAGGATACATGGAGCTATTTGGAAAAAGTTTTCAGGCATAAAATACTCCCCCCCCCCCCCCCCCCCCCCACCCGCTCCTTACAAAACTTACCTTTGCATAATCACACATTTGCTCGCTATTTTACATCGCCTTTTCCCTTAGAGAAACAATTATTTTGTATTATTAATAAATTTTGATGTAAGTAGTCGGAGGGAAGCAAGCTCCCCTGCCCCCGGATCTTTGACCATGCACGTACGCTTTGACTGAGCTAGTCTAGCTAAGATCTTTGAACGATAGATCAAGCATCTCTACACTTTACGGTTCATGAGATATTTTTTTGGCGTGGACTGACAACACTGACAACGTGGTTTCTGTAGAGCGGGAACATTCGCATATTTTCCTATCGTGTCAAACAATGTTTATGCCAAGTTTGGTGCCACTATGACTAAAATAATGAAAACAATGTAAAAACGATAATTTTATAGAAAATAGGCTGCCAACAATGGTAAGAGAGTTGCTTGACAACTTAGCCTCCCTTGGTGTTTTTGTATTGTGTCGAATAATGTTTATGCTAGTTTGGCGCAGCGCAGTTATTGAATGGCATCAGTTTGAACAATTGTTCTTGTAGAAAATGGACTGGCTACACTGAATCACTGCACCAATCAGAACGGTTCCAGGGGCCCTGAGCTAGTTTTGTCAGGACATTTCGAACGATGCCTAAAGCATCTCTCTGCACCTTGTAGTTCCTGAAACTTAATTTCTGGTCACGGACAGACGGACAGAATGAACGGGATGTAAGGTTTCTTTTAGCTATAGCTTCGCTATGAAGAGATCTAAAAAGGGAGAAGTCATTTACCCAGATATCTTGGTAACGAGACTGAAGGATCCTAGCGACAAACAGCAGAACAAGGGTGAGGACGTACTTTTTGAAAAGTAATATGGATTATTCCGTTTAAATTCGTGCAGTAAAAATTGTTCAAGTTAAGTTTCTTTTTTCACACTCTTCCCGATATGCAGGTAATTTGAAAAAAGAGAAAAGTGAAAGAAGGAAAGTTATCACTAACATGACATATACGTGTTTGGAAAGAGGATGTAAAGTACTGCAAACACAGAAAATAAATAAATAAATAAATAAATGGAGAAGTGTTTTGCCTTGTTTAAAAATAATGGTCATTTTGCATATATATCCAACAAGTGTACAAAATCTACATGTTAGCCATAAAGTTCTATGACTAGGGTAGTACAAAAGTCCCAGTACAGCCTGGTAGCTCACAAACCGACGTGAAGCATCGTAGTACACAAATGTGGGATGGTAGGTAGGGACTACATTTTGGAGTACTTGATCAACGTAGCCGCCATCTTGAAATTACCATATTATATGGAGGTCAAATTTTACAAATGGCAAGTGGGTCATGCGGCTTATCATATCATACAGGAGAATGTTCCCAGAAAGTAATTCCATGTGTCGGACTTTTTACGGTGCCGGAGTGAACGGAACGGAAAGAGCATAAATGACCCATACGGCTGGGTAAATGAACATAATATGCACTGTAAACTATGAGTGAAGATTACTCCGACATCATAACATGTAGGTCAAATCTAACACCTGGAATTACTTTTTGGGAACATTCTCGTGTTTGATAAGTTACGTGACCTAGTTGCTGTTTGAAAACATGTCCTCCGTCTAATATGGCGGATTCAAGATGGCGATGATCATGTACTCTAAAATGTAGTCCATCCTATATGTGTACTACGATTGTTTCTGTGTATAGTGCCCTATCGATATGGATTTGTATCTATTTGAGTTTCATTTCTTCTGTTATTTCAAAACGAAATGAGTGTTTCCAGGATATTGCATCATTACCCGTATAGAAGTGGCGTATATCCTTCTCTGTCACAATAATACATTTATGGCAAAACTAGCTTCAGAAACGTATTTCGAGTGAATTTCTAGCCCAGAATGACATATTAGACGACCCCTTTTCCATTTAAGAAAATGAATCGAGAACATACGCTCCAACACGTTTCCATTACTGTGTATTTACCTTTTTTTTTCTTCAGAAATTTTAAGAATGTAAGAATATTTCCACATTTTTTTATCACTTTCTGCAGACAGACTTTGACTATTATCATCGATATCTCTCAAACTAATTGCGCTTGAGTGGAAAAAATTTGCATGGCCACAAATTTTTACATTTTAATCATAATGGAAGAAAAAAATATGTACCGTATTTGCCGGCGTATAGAACGCACCGGCGTATAAGACGAGGATGATTTTCGAGGGGAAAAAAGCGCGTCTTATACGCCGGCAAATACGGTAATTCTTTTCTGCCCATCAGTATGTTTGCTTGTTAGAAGGGATACTAATGCAATTTTTAAATAGTTCCATGATTCGGGACACGCTATAAATTGGGAAAAGGATCGAAAGTGATAGACGTAGAAAGCAGAAAATTAGTGAGGGAATGGAAAGAGGCCAGGAAGATTAAGGTAGATCTATTAATTGGAATAGTGGTATAAGCATAGACAAAAAATGGGAGAAAATTATGGAAAAAGAAGCAAGAAGGAAAAGGAAAAATGAAGAAAGAATGACTGGGAAGAAATCTTAACTCCATTTTTATCTCTGCTTCAATTTTAACATATTAAGAGAATTATTGACAGGTGAAAGGAAAATGAACTTTTAGTTAGGAGTATGTAAGTGTGTCCGTTCTGTTGCATTTACATTTATCTCAACCTTATATTCTAGTTAGTTTTTTGGGGGCGGGGGGATGATGATTAACAGGCTAAAGGCGGTTTGTCCTGCTGACAGTGTAATTGGGGTGGCGAGTGATGTGATTGGCTGTTGAAAAGTGAACTTTTAATTGGGAGTGAAAGATATACCTTCTATGTGTATATATTTTGGTGACAAACCTCAAGGGCTCTCAGAGGTGCTGTTCTGATGAAGATAGCTGTTACGGTATCAAAACTGTTACAAGCCTCTGCTTTTGTTTTACTGTATTTAGCCTTGTTAGCATTGTGTTCTGTGTATTCTAATCTTACAATGTTTAATAATTAAATGGATGCATTGAAAATCCGATTTTCAATTCAGGTACTACTAGGCCTAGGAAGGTGGTTAAAGTGTCGTTGGAAAGGTCTTGCCGTAATTTTTCCAACGAAACATTGATCTTCTAAATAGGGTGCTCGCTGCTGAAACCTAGTGGTTGCGTATATGCACAGTCCTCTGACTGGGCTCCACCTCACTTGTTTTATATGTATATTTGTTGTATTGATATTTTCCTGACTTTTTAAATTTTTTTATCAGGTCATCTGTTTTGGGTTAAGCCTTCCACTAAGTGAACATGATACAATCCGCGACTGCGTTAATGTATATTGTGAATGGCTGTCTGCCCTTTATCCAGTGCCAAAAATCAGTGTTCCGAGACCAGTAATTGAGGACCCTAATTTGTATGCCAGAAAAATGATCAGTCACTTCAGAAATCTGTTTTTTCCAAGGAAAGGTGAAGGTAAGCGAAACATATTTATCATTTGTTAGTATCATGTATTTCATTTGACTCTTAACTGGCTGACTTATAATGACTTGACTATTTAGTTGCAGTAATAAATTATATTATAAATGTTTGATTTCATAACGAAGAAGACATGATTCGCTTACCTTTTGGTGACCAGCTGTTTCTCTCGAAACAGCATTGCACAATACAAACAGTAAGAATTTAAAAGCACAACGTTTAAAAATATTTTGGGATAAGCGGTTCATATAAGCTTCTCTTAAAGCACGTGGGGTGAATGTGGGAGTTGCCCACATCAGAAGAAGAAAGTGCTGCCGATGAAATGTATCCGTCTCAGAATGAACAAAATAACCTATACAAAGAACAAGAGCAAGATTACGGCTATGGAACACGGAGGCGTGAGATGAAAAAAATAAAATTCTGAAATAAGGTATAAAACGAAATATGTAAATGGTATGTAACTACGAGGATATAATGTGACAGAAATAAAAGAAGTACTTTTTTATTTAAATAAAAGTATACAAACCTTATTGAACAATCCCTGATTCTGATTCAAAGATGGTTGTTCTTTTATTTCTATAGAAACTTCCATGTATTGTTCTTTCTTTTGTGGAATCTGTCTTTTTCAGTATTACTGCATCTGCAGTGCTGAGACAAGAATTTTTATGAACTGAGAAAAACCTGAAACAGGAGTTTTAACTTTTTTGAATCCAAGACGTGTACGGTGACCCTGGTCTTAAGGATAAAGAATAAAATGAAATTTATGGGCAGTAACAGTACTATGGCTTACGCCCGTCCCGAACCGCTGGTCTTGAAGTTTCTTTAGGGTATGACAACATACTTCTCACCGCATTGGTATGTTATTTGATATACTCCACTGCCATAATGTCTAGAAACAAAATAACTTCTATATTTAGTGACACTTTTCTCTTTGTATTCGGTGGTATTATTGTGACTTGTATTTTTTTTTTGTCCGTTTCAATCTATCGGTGTTGGTGCAAGAGAATATATGTCGAGGTTCTTTCTTGTTGAAAGTTTTATTGTGATGTTTTTGCTTAGATTTTCAATACCAGCCCAACATGATTGATTTGTGAAAGCTTTTTTTTTCGGTCCTAAGCGAATAATAAAATATGTTATTCTTTTTAATCAGACTGTACCGTGCAAATGTTAAATGCTTACAAGAAGAAATTAGACATATGTTATAATTTATTTGTAAAGGATCCAGGGTGTCTGCGGGTCATGAAAGTCATTAAAATCGAAAAGTGTTATGAAATTGAGTCATTGGTCATGAAATTCATGAAAAGTGTTGAAATTGAGTTTCAAGTCATGAATTCAATCAGGTAAGCCTTGTTTTTTTTCTTTTTGTTTTGTTTTTTTTCCATATTTTAAGTGGTTGCACTTACCATTTTTCCAAATGTACAGAAAAAAATATTCTCATACATTTGAAGCATGTTTGTTATTGTGAGCTTTAAATGTTACAGCAGGATGTGTTAAGAAATATAGTTAGCCAGAGGACTCATATATTGTAAGTTCGGGTGTAGTGATCCCAGGTTCCCTAGCTGGTTCCAACAATTCTTCATCATTTTTGTTCCATCCGAAAGCCATTAAAAAAAAAAGTCATGAATTCGACTTCTGTAAATTCTGTATGTATACGTGTATTTGAAAAGAGTACAGATATTTTAAAAGTGAGAGGTTTGAAAGGTTTTGAACTTCATCGTCACTTTCATATTTAGCAGTTTTGATTTCAGCTGTTTTACTGATGATGTCAAGTTATGATTGAAAATAAACGTATGTGGAATATTACTGAATCTTTTAATAAATCCCTTGGAGAGAACCCATTGCTTGCTCTAATGCAGCCTTCTCTCTCTCTTGTGCTATTTATTACTATACTTACTAATATGGTTATGTATTTCACGATTCAATAGTCCCATCCTCAGACGTTAAGATGATCAGGAATGTTGAAAGATTGGTGTATTTTAAACCTTAACTAACAGAAGTAAAAATGCTGCGCTGCTGATTGAGAAATCCTTAAGAAAGAAATGTTCTGTGTTTTCGAGCCATGATTCCAATTCCCTTTTCGCATTTTGATGCAAGCCAAACAATGAAACCCGATTAAAATATATTACTGTATAAATTGTTTGAATAAAGTGATGCATGTGAAACTAATTTCTTTTATTAAACTTACCTCGTAAGGTGCACTACTTCCTTGTATTATCTAAATATAAAACACACTAATAAAAGCAAGAACGTTTTCAAGCTCAGATGTTCTACGCCTGTTGCTTTTACCTGATGATCTTGTTCATGTCCTCTCAACTGAGGAAGAGCGTGGCTTTGAGCTTGAAAACGTTCTTGTTTTATTAGTGAGTGTGTGTTATATTTTTATCATACGAGGAAGTAGTGCATCTTGCGAGGTAAGATTAATGTGTGTTTCTCGCTTCCTGTACAATATGGTAAAATTTCTTTTAGTGTAAAAATCCAATATGTATCTATCGAGATTAAATTTTGTTTTGAATTTATGTACATTGTTGAATGGTAGGCTATTTAACACCCGATGCAAAAAGGTAATTGTAAATAGAATCGACTTTATTTCATAAAAGAACTCAATCTAACATTTATTCAAAGAAAGAGGTGAAAAGTGTTTTCAGTTAAAACAATCATGCTATCTCATCTCTGTGTATTTAAAACCCAGACAGTTAAGAAAATATAATTGTACATTCCAACATATGAGATGAAAGAATGCAGTGAAGTATCAGGTTTCATCGAAAGCAGACATTGGTCGTACAAAGTTCAACCTTAGTCTGCAAGATCAAAGATCACCTGAGTCAGCAGTCCAAAGATCATCTTACGCAGCAGATCGAAGTTCACCTGACACATCAGTTCAAAGATCATAACAGTATAACAAGTCCAGCTTGGTTTTGATTGGCTCTGATGAGACTACTTCGCCGTGGTGGGCGTGTGCATCGATCTGTGTTTGGCCGAGAATTACATACTCTTGCTTCGACAGTGTGATCTGCGATTGGCTAGTGACATACATCCATGTAAAGCGTTTTCCAATATAAACTTGAAACACGGCTCCACCACTGATCCACCACCGAGAACAAGACTTCGAGTATGTGACCCGACTCAGCTCTAAACCAGCCAGGGGAGAGAAAGTTAAGAGGTCCGGAGCAGTTCTAGTTGAGAAGAAAAGAAGGCCTTGTCTTTAGAAGCCACTTGCAGTACAAAGAGCAACTGAGGTTTAACCCAAGTCTACATCTTCGCCGCAGAGAAGCTTGGTTTATCGTCGCCGCAGTAATAGAAGCAAGAGGTTTGGGTTCTATTCTATATCTCGTCCGTCATGTATTCTGATGTTCTCAACGTTCCGTCAATTGTATTATAGTTCTAAACGTTAATCTGTATAAACGCATGGGTGTTATTGCCTTCATCTTCTATTCAATCTTAGTAGGTTCTTTCCTTAAAACGCTAATAGAAAGTTAACCGAACCCTGGTGTTTTAATCCAAGACCTTATATTTTATCTGTAAGATTGAGTGCTCTACAAGACTATTGTTAGGTCTTAGCTGTTAAATATTAACGAAAGAAAGTGTTACCAAAAGTGTCTTTCAAGCATACATTTAGCGTTGCAGTGCAATTAGAACAGAGGTAAGCTACGCTCTCCATTCAAAAGGCTTTTCAACGCATTGGAGAAATTTACAATATAGACATTTTCATAAATACTCTTTCGATTGTTGAATTTGTTTTGTGCCTTTAGGTTTGTTTTGTGCCTCGATTGTTGAATGTGTAGGTTTTAGATGTAGGGATATTCCCGAAGTAGGATATTGATACTTTGTTTTGCACAAATGTTCGTTTACTGTGACTGAAACCTTTTCGTTTGCTTTGGCTAGGTATTGGTTGTGGCATTCACATATTACTGCATATATTCCTGTGCCTTCATTCGTGGGAACATATTCACTTTTAAATGATGTTAAATGTTTATCAGTTGTACTTCGTGGGACAGACATTGATTTATTTTCCGTGAATATTTTCTTTAACTAGTTATTGTAAGGCAAGCTTGACCCATTTTTGTTAGCTCTATCCTGATTTTTCTTTTGTGTAAAACGTTATTTTGCCTGCTTGCTCCATTCCGGTTGTATTGCTTTTTGATATTCATGTTTCTGGCCTAGATTGATAAGTTGCTGTATTTCTGTCTGTAGATTTATTTTTGTACACAGGTCAGATGCTCCTAAGAAGAAAGTATTCCCTACTTTGTGTTTAATTTTACTAGAAATTTCTGGCGTAGATATACTAACGTAAATTTTCGGCAAACTTTGCTTTGAAACCTATTGCCATCTCGGTATATGGTAATGTCCAAAAGTTATTACAGCCGTTGTCTTCTGAATTTAAATTCAAATTTAAAGTATTTGGTTTAATTGTTAAAATACAAATTGAAATTGTACATCATGTACATATACAAGTCTACGTAGCGATAGAGCGATAATATCTAACACGTTTTGCATTTGGATGTTTTAATATTTGGATTTCGTAATTGTTTGTGTTTGTTACCAAGAATGGACATTTCCGTTTTCCCCGTCCTTATATATTTTACAGTTTGTTTGTGTACATCGGATTAAATAACATATAATGTTTTTTTAAATTTCAGTGCTATGGTTTTCCGTTACGTAGAAATATAGCATGAAATACTGAGAATTCAATCTCCTACGTCATACAACGAAAATCATCCTCTGATTGGTTTGACGTAATCAATCCGTTGTATTTTCGTAGCTATATGCTTCTCCCTATGTTACGTTCCTTATTCAGAAGTTTGAAGACAAAAAAACAAAAAAGAGAAAGAACATTTACTTCATCACTTAACGAAATAATTAATGTACAAATCTGCAGAACACACTTCAATAAGTTTAAACACCAAAACATGTTTTTTATAAGAGAAATTGCTCGGAACATAGACAGGGAGCAGTCTTAACTTGCAATGCTCTTCTTATCGCTCGTTCGCGCAACTGTTGATAACTTGTAAATTTAGCTCAGTTGGTTAGCGCATGCACTTTTAATTTTTTATACTTTCGCGTAAGGCTGTTC
>JAGDQP010055847.1:1867-13056 GCA_022664845.1 Lepisma saccharinum
ATGGTGACTCGCCATGTTACAGTTTAAACAAACAGAAACTAGCAGTAAGTTTGTGGTGCTCCTTCAATTCAGATTGTTATTATTACAACAAAAAGATACATGTCACTCTTTTGTTTCCAAAGGACGAAAACCAGAAAATGAAGTGGAAGAAGCCAACTATTTAAGTAAACAAATTTCACGCAATGTCATTGAATGCATTTTTCTAAAATACGTTGATGTGACTAAGAGGATACTTCATCTTAGATTCCTGAGTCCTTGATTAAATAAAAAGCGGTAATTATAACTAAAAAGCTTAAACTGAAGATGCTGTTTCGTTTGTAGTTAGGACTCGTTATATACTCGTACTTACACAAATATAGTTTTTCACAAAGATATATGTGGAAGTTCTCCGGTACACTATTCTTACAAAATTATCATTTTCCCCAAATCTGTATGTGAAAGCTTCCCGGCATGCCTCCTGTTTCCGGACACTACACTTACAAAAATATTTTTTTTTTACAAATATATATGTGAAGCTTTCCGGCATGCCTCCTGTTTCCGGACAGTATACTTACAAAAATATAATTTTTCACAAATATAGTAATTACAAAGAAGTAAACATCACTCCTTTTTATAGCAATCCTTTATTAAGTTTTCATTTAATCACAAATTATTTGATACATTACAAGATTTCACAGATACAGGTGCATTTGCTTTCTCATTTGCATCGTGTATATTTCATTAGTTCAGCTCCCTTACACATTGCACTTATGCATATTGTTTATTTCTCTACGTAGATTCCAGATTGTAAAGTTGGTTAGTTGATGAAGGTTAGATCACTCAGTCCAGACGTGTGACAATTAAAGTACAAGAAATAATACTCAATGAACGATTCTGGTTCAAGCATTTTGTATTCAAAATAATTTCCCTTAATTCTCCAGGTTGCTCAAGAATTTTGATTTCGTCTTAGAAGAGGGTTGTAACACTTTTGCACGGAACACTTCCAATTCTTAATTTTTCACCCTTTTATAGTATTCCATCTTTTAATAGTGTGTTTTTTATTTACAGAATCCGATATCTATGAAGCTCTCCACGAAGGTTTGGAACTAGGTCGTCAAGGTATTCGTTATTTCCTGAACGAAGGAATGTTGACTTTTCGGCCACAAATCCTGATTGTCCTTGTTACCGCCAAAAGCAATTTTCCTGAAAAGGAACCCAGCCCAGACGATATACTTGAATCTATTCGAAAGGCCACAGAGAAAACCAAACCATCAATTTACTCCATCGCCATGGGAACAGGCGGCAATTACGAATTCTTAAGGAATTTATCGATGAGTCATGGTGGCTTTGCCCGCAGGATTTATGAAGGTTCAGATATCAAATATCAAGTAGGAAAAATATTGAAAGAGGTTTCGTTCCCTTTACTTGCTGAAGTGTGTATTGATTATGAGAAGGATATGGTAAGTTAGTAGATATTCTTTCAGAATTCAGTCTACACTACCTCACTAATTAATAAGTCATGATGTTAGCAAATTAATGTTATGCTTACACCATAATGGTTCGACTTGCAAACACATTAAGAACGCTATATTTCGATTTACATAATTTGTGTCAAGTGCGGAGAAAAACGTAAACGGAGACAAAATAGCGGAGCGATAGCGGTACCACATAGCGGAAGACACATCAAATTCGGAACAATTGACTAACGCATTACGTGTAAGTTTTAGGATGTAATCATGTGAAGTTATGTATTAAAAATGCTGAGTAAACGATGGGGGGTTGGAGGGAAGAGGAAGATGAGTGTTGAGTTCTTGAAGATTTAGGCCAGGTTTCGTTTTGAATAAAGGCTCCCTCTCAGATATGCCATGTTGAGGTGTTTGTAGTAGGGGCAGAATATGTAATATAGCAACACGAAAAGACAGGTCAAAAGTTGGTATTGTGTGATCGGGTGCAAATGGAGACTAGAGCATTTGGCTTTTTGAATGGGATTTTTATTTGAGGTTTGAGGCAACCCTGGCTCAGGCCGACAGGTTAGTTGATAACCGTAAGTGGCGATAATTGTTATTACGAGTTATCAAGGGTCCGAATGTTTCTCCCAAATAAGAAACATCACAGAATTTGCAGATTAGAATATAAAGTGTTACAGATGTGGCATGTACCCTTGCTATTTAACGTGTAGTAGCCACCAGGAGTATCGCTAGTGACCGTGGGAGAACTAATGAGAATGAAGCAGGTCACATCCAGGGCTCTTTCATATGTAGGCATTGCTTGGGAGAAGGATTCGTACGGACTAAGATGTTTTTAAGATTAAGGCTAGCTGAGAAACTATTCTAGATTTGGCGGGAAATACTGATCTTCTATCTGGATCGAATCGGAGAATGTGCAAGTGAAATGTAGGTTTAAGTTGAAGTTGGTTAGTTCAGGATGCAACTGTGTGATTCGAATTAGTGTTTGGCACTATGGGTTGGTTTGGTTACAAGGTTAGACTGACTGGTAGTGTCTGCATACACACATATCACACACGCATACACACACACACACACACACAAATATATATATATATATATACAGAGGGAGACAGAGACAGAGAGAGGATAATATAAAGTAAAAATGAAAATTACTTACCTGTTCAGCGCATACCTGCGGGTGCACACTTTCGGCAAACCATGATGAAGGCAAAGAGTAGAAGAAAGATAGATAGGAATTGTTACTAGGAGCTAGGAGTTGCTATGTTCCTTGCTGAAAGCCCAGTAATAGGGTTCGGGCGGGAAAAGTACTGAAGTAGCGGGCGGAGAAAACACAGAAAGATGACGGGAGTGAGAACAGAGATAACTAACAAAGAGCCAATAAGAGGTTTCCTGAACGACATAGAAAAACGGAAAAGCGAAAAACATGAGAAGGAAATGAAAAACAAGTGGATAGAATCAGTCAAGGGATAAAAGAAGCGGATAGAGTAAATTAAGGGATAAATACTCAAATAGCACCCAAACTTGCAGCAAGTTTGTACGAGGTTTGGTATTGCAAGTCTGCAGACTTGTTAGTTGGCAGGGAAGATAGTTGCTACATACCTTTCACGCCAAACTTGCTGCAAACCTCTCTTGTTAAACATCAAGCCTGTAGCGAAAAAAAATTCAACTGTCTGGAGTGGGGATCAAATCTAGAATCTTCAGTATTGTTTGTTGTCAGTCACCCTAACTATTACTGTATCGTGTCACTCCTGACTGGCTTCTATTTTACTAGTTCTTTTATGTTACGAAGACAGTTTCTGAAGTAAATGCTTTGATGTAGACTTAAATTCGAAACTGTGAAAGCTCATTGATCCTGTTTTAGAGCTATGAAGTCTGCTTCGTTGATTTTTCACAACCAAGCCTCCTCAGGAAAATCATAGTGATGTGTATACTTTACTGCTCGGGTCGATACCATATAATCGTCTTTGCGTTGCGTATAATAAAAAAAAAAGAATAACTATCTAACCTGAATTGCTTAACTTATTTTCGGGAAATGCGTACAATTTTGAAAATTATGTAATATGTGGAAAAATACGAAAGAAAGGAAAGGGGAGTAAATATTTATTTATAAGTACAAACAAAAAGAAGTTGTTAAAAAAAAGATTTGTTTCAAGCCCCGGCGTTTCAGTTAGTAATCCAACAGGAAAAATCACTGTTAATTTATATTGTAAGGAAACATCAAGGCTAGTTCAAACTTGGTATAAACTAGCGTGCTATCTGGGAAATTGACAGCCAATTTGTTTGAGAAATGGCATCGATACGAATAGTAAAGCACACTTCATTATGATTCTGCTGAGGTGACACGCTTATGAAAAATTACGCAACAGCCTTCTTCATAGCCCTAACACAGAATCAATAAGATTCCTCAGTTTCGAATTTAAGCCTACATGCATGCCTTTATTTCATAAATTGTCTTCGTAATATAAAAGGCCTGGTAGAATACACTTCATTCAGAAGAAGAACCATGGAGTAGTTCTTAGAGTGACGGACAACAAACAAATCTGAAGATTCTTTCTTCGAACCCCTACAGCAGACAATAAAAGATTTTTTCGCCACATTCTAAATGTTGGTCTATCAACATTAAAAAAATGTTTTGTAGCAAGTTTGGTGTGCAAAATCTGTATAAAATTTGTCACTTGTCAACTAGCAATTTTGCTGCAAGATTGTAGCAAAATTTTCAGCCTTGCAACGCCAAACCTGCTGCAGACTTACTCCAAGTTTACTGTGCTATCTGGGTAGAATAAGTAAAGGGATGGAATGAGCCAAGGGAAGAAAGAATCAGATAGGGTAAGTCAAGCGATAAAAGAAGCGAATAGAATGAGTCAAGGGATAAAAGAAGCGGATAGTGTAAGTCAAAGGA
Organism: Lepisma saccharinum; assembly: GCA_022664845.1. Taxonomy (NCBI): domain Eukaryota; kingdom Metazoa; phylum Arthropoda; class Insecta; order Zygentoma; family Lepismatidae; genus Lepisma; species Lepisma saccharinum. Next base: position 6,215 of record JAGDQP010055847.1, read on the forward strand.
TAAAAGAGTCGGATAGAGTAAGTCAAGGCATAAAAGAAGCGGATAGAGTAAGCCAAGGAATAAAAGAAGTAAATAGAGTAAGTAAAAGGATAGAACAAGCGGATAGAGTAGTCAAGGGATAAAAGAAGCGAATAGAGTAAGTCAGGGGATAAATAGAGTACGATAAAATAAGTGGATAGAGTAAGTGAAGGGATAAAAGAAGTGGGCAAAGTTACTCAAGGGATAGATAGAGCAAGTAAAGGGATAAAGGAAGAGGATAAAGTAAGTAAAGCGATAAAAGAAGATTATAGAGTAAGTCAAGGGATAAAAGAAGCGGATAGACTAACTCAAGGGATTAAAGGAGCGGGTAGAGTAAGTCAAGGAATAAAGAAAGAAAATATAAAGTAAGTCAGGAAAAAAAGAAGGAATGAAAGGAAATGAGGTGCAGGTAAATTACGTGCAGTAAAGGCCGGATTTATGGTTGGCGGATTGAAATATAGCGTCTGCTCCCATACCTTCTCAACTGTGGCAGGTGATTTAAGATAGAGATTTTTCACATTTTGACACAGAAGGACTTGACAAAGGAAAGACCGTGATGTCAAGTGTGTTGAGGTCGTTGGAGACGAGATAGCTGTGATTTCGAGAAATAATGATGGCTGTTGATGCGGATGGATGTCAAGGTCAGTAAGTAGATCCTGAAGAGTCTCGCGAAGGCAATTTTTTAGCAGGAAACTTTTAGCCGTAAAATCTAAACGAATGACTTCCAATTTATAAAACGGTTAGTTGGTATAGAACATTTTAAGTTTCTCACCTATCATGACAAATCTTGTCCTTTGACGGGGAGGGGGGGGGATACGTTTCTGAGAAAATAGCGTCCAAATATGACAGACCTTTCACTAACTCTTTTTTTTTTTCAGGAAACATTTAGCCATTAAATCTAAACGAATGACTGGTCGACAATGAAACTTTGTCAAATTTTAGAACACGCAAATATCTGAACTAAACTGAAAACTCATTTTTTTAATATGTGTTTTCTTAGAAACTGGCGTCCAAATAAGTCGAAATTTTCCAAAACAAATAACTTCCCGTTGCTATTATATTTTTTATAACGAAAGTAAGTTTCATTCTGTTGAAGGTATTTTTGCTACAAAGTGCCTAGAAGTGGTTACTTAAGATGTAAACAAGTACGTACTTTGTTAGGAAGAAGAGTGAAGAATTTCTTTCAAAATCTTGATTTTTTTTTTTTTTTTTTTAAGTTGTCTGATGGGAGTAATGTTTTAACATCACAAACTACATACAAATATTTATCATATAAAAAGGACATCTTTATGTTAATTAGTTTCTCTGATATATATATTACAGCGTACCAGGTTTTGAGCTTCAATAAATATCAACAAAGAAGGAATATCCCGGTAGATTTTTTCTTGGTAAAATTAAAAATAGGGGTCTCTTTAATAACTTGACCGATACATTTTTTCTTGGGCTGTCTGGAGAGAGACGGAACAAGTTGTTGGGAGAATACTTTCACGACCCTTTGTCACAAACCATGGCCGTGTCCCCTCTCAAATTTCCGTCTAATTAAGTCCCTCGGAGCAGGACGATTAGGCGCGAGACGTTTGGGCGTAAAACCGTTTATCTAAATAGGTTTTATAATGTATTTCTTAATTAGAGCCCGAATGTTTAGGCGCTAAAATACGTGAAAATTGGCACTAAAATCACAAAAAATAGGCACTAGAAATTTTGAATAAGGTCAAAAAATGCAACTAAATTTGTAAAACTTCCACAAAAAGTTTTGTAAAAACTAGACTAACACCTTCAGCACAGTAAAGTTTCTGCACATCACCCAGAACTTGTCTCTACCGGTTGAAAAGAAATGAAAAAGAAACTATTTGTAGAAAGTTATTTCATATTTCATAAAAAAAAAAATAGGCATTGATAGGCACAATACATTAAAATAGGCAAAATAAAATTTGCTATAAGCAGCCAATGACATCCCAAAAGAAACTTAAGTCAAGTTATCTTTATAATAACTCTAACGTAAAGGAATAGGCATTTTGCATGTTCATAACTTCCTACCTATTCATAACATTGCATTACTGCCCATTACTACGTATTTGCAACAGAGATATTGGAAAGGAATCAACAGTGAAATAAGAACAAAACAGTAAAATCTAATATAGATAATGAATAATTTATTTTATCTTATGTTATATTCAGTACTACATTATCATTGCATGACTGAATTATGGGCCAAACCCCGCAAGTATTCGATAATGCCAACAGTTTCAACATTTGTTACAATACGGCGAATTCTTTCATCCACCTGAATATATTTCATCCAACCAAATCGATAGGTGGTCAATTTGAAGCTTCGACAGCAATCCAGTTTAGTTTTCCCAAAATTATTTGTGGAAGTTTCACAAGATCAGTTGCAATTCTTTCAGTGCCTATTTTTGTGACTTCAGTGCCTATTTTCATGTGTTTATTGCCTAAACATCCGGACTTTAGTTATGAAATACATAATAACCTATTTATGTAGGGGTAACCTATTTAGATAAACGGTATTGCGCCCAAACGTCATGGATCCTAAATACCTGGGGTCAATATGAACATGGAGGATGATCGATACCTTGTACAATCTGTTCTCTGAATGTATGCAAGTTGTGATAGCCTAGAAAAGTATTCTAATCCGCTATTATGTACAGACGCGCATGATAGGTAGGGTTCTGGAAAAATGATATATTGCTATAAACAATGTTTTTGTAATTTGATCAAATTCATTTAATTAATTATACACTATGGAGCTTAACAGATATTACTACTGATGTAACGGTAATTCAGTACGAGTACCTTAGAATCACAACCCACTAGACTCAAAAACAAATCCAATAACAAGTTACGATCGGATTCTGGTAATTGTAATAAATAGCCTGTTACAAGATATCCAAATGGCAGAAATAAATTAATATTTGTAACCATGCTTAATTCTTCATTTGTTTCTGGATATGTTGTAATTAACGGGCCATTTCAATTATCAGAATCAGAATTATAGATTCTTCTCATTGAAATTTATACAATTATTTGATAAGCTTTTTTTGGTATTATAAGTACACCATTAATATGTCGTTTTATGAAGTAATAATTGTGTATGTTTTAATTATTTTTATTGTAACATTTTTCTTTTGTTCAAAGGTGGAAGGCGTGACCAAACACGATTTCCATTTCCTCAGAAATGGGACGGAATTTGTAGTTGCTGGAAAATTAAAAGTGAAAAATAGTCAGACTCTGACCGGCTTAATAACCGGAATCTCGTCCAACAGTACATTCGAAGCCAATATTACGACTCCGGAGATCATTCAAAATCCTGGTACCAATACTTCTAGCGAAGGTTTCTTAAAGAGAATCTGGGCGTTTCTTACAATAAAACAGCTTTTGGAAGAAGAGATGAATTCTACGAAACACCAGAATAATAAAACCAACAGCATAAAAGAACAAATTTTAAATATTTCACTTGAGGTAAGTACGTGAAATTAATATGGTGTTTAGACTTATATCGCTTACCTATTTTCGTCTGCACTACAGTTGATGGGATTTTGCTTTAAGAGCGTGTGATTTTGAATCCTGCCGTTTGGTGGCTCTGGTAGCTACTACTGGAAAGAACCAGCGACTGAAGGTAGTTGCCAGAGTCACCTAGCAGCAGAATTCAAAGTCACGTGTTCCTTAGCGTAGACGAAAATATGTAGATGCGATAAGTCTATCTTCTTATTTAATCTATGATTCATCTTGTACACATACTCTGAGCTCCAAATCTAATCGCCCCTGCTATCACATTTCAGATCTAGATTCCACCCGCTCCATCCTGTCTGTCATTGTAATGCGACACCAGTGTCATCAGACGTGAGACTGGTCATGCGGGGAAAGCTATTGAACATTTTGCATTACCAACTCAAAATAAAAGAGAAGTTAAACATTATTATTATAGGTTTCTTGTTTTTGTGAAATATTAGCAGTAAATGCATCTCCTATCCTCAGAATTAACCATCCCCAGGTTTATTTGTAATTATGTCAAATTTCTATCCATAGAGAAAAGAAACTTCAGAAGCTGGAGTACGTCATTTGTAAATAGACAAATCACATGAGGTAAATATCTGGTTGAACATTAATAAAAATGTAATCGCTGTGTCATCCCGAAAGCAGAAATGACCCCAGACCCAAAGACAGGTCGTGACCGGCCCTGGAAGGTCACTGGGCAAGGTGAATCGATGGTAGGTTGTCATTGCTTTCCATCGGATAAAGATAATGTCCTAAGGACGAGACCTAGTTTAACGTGGGTTTCGAAATCCGAAACCGAAACCTCTTGATTACAAGACAGCGGACATTACCACTCACCCACGGGATACATTTAGATAAAAACAAATTAACACAAAGAGACAGGGCGCTCTCTAACGTGTAAAGATAGACTGAATGTTTTGAAATCTTAATACAGTGTTTTCACGGAAATGAAACATGTGAATGTGCTGGGAAGGAAATTAGTCAGCTGCCCTTATTTTCGTCTGACGCTGTTCGAGGGTGAGAAACTGTCAACACCAGAAACAGCCCAGGAGTCAAACTAGCGAAGGCATATAATGATCTGGCAATTGCAATTTATTCATTTTCTAAACTTGTTTACGAAACATGACTCTATTCCAGACTTGGGTAACCATAGCTGTTATACTCAAACTTTTTTTATTTATTTTTCTATATTTGTAACTTGTGTTGATTATTATTCGTCAAATTCGATATAGTTAACCAAATTAAGATTAGTTCGTCATATTAAATTACATTAGTCCTAAAATTCCCTCTTTTCATAGTTCAATTGATATGTTAGGTTAGGTTAGTTCCTATGCCTATACATTAATCTATTGTACCTAGTACTAACATTTATGAATCACTGACAAGCAAATATACTGATGGGGCAGAAAAAAAGTTCTAAATTTCTTTCTTCCATCGTGGTTAGAATGTCAAAATATGTGCACATGCAAATTTTGGCAACTCGAGTGCAATTACTTTGGAAGATATCGATTATATAATAATAGCCAGATTCTTGTTTCTGGAGAGTGAAGAAAAAGTGTAAAAAATACTCTTATATTTGTAAAATGCTGAAAGAAATTTAAAGCAAATACATAGTAATGGGTACTGGGTGGAAGGCGCTACTTGTTAGAGGGCATATTCTTCATGGCCGCCATCGTGAAGTCCGCCATCTTGAATCTCGATTGATTTTCTTACATGGGAAATGGGTCGTGTAATATGTCATTCTGGGCTAGAATTTTATGAGAAACACGTTTCTGAAATCAGTTTAGTCGTAAATATATTATTGTGAGAAATAATGGTGTGTGACATTAGTATAGGCTACTGATACAATAGCCTGAAAACACCATTTTGTATTTAAAATAATGAAGGAAAGGTAAACTAAATGCATATAAATGCAAATCGAAATGGCCATATAATCAGGAACAATTTGTATGCGTTTAGAATTCGATTCCTTCATTATTTCAAAACAAAATGGGCGTTTTCAGGATACTGCATCAGTAGCCCATACTAATGTCACGTACCATTAACTCTCACAATAATACATTTACGGAAAAACTGACTTCAGAAACGTATTTCTTGTAAAATTCTAGCCCAGAATGACAGATTGCACGACCCCCTTCCCATTGAAAAGACAATCCGGATTCAATATGGCGGATTTCAAGATGGCGGCCGTGAAAAACATACCCTCCAACAGGTAGCGCCTTCCACCCAGTACCCATTACTATGTATTTTCTTTCCATTTCTTTCAGCATTTTACAAATATAAGAGTATTTTTTACACTTTTTGTTCATTCTCCAGAATATCATCGATATCTCGCAAAGAAATTGCTGCTCCCGAGTTGCCAAAATTTGCATCTAGACATAGTTTGACATTTTAATCATGATGGAAGAAAAAATTTAGAACTTTTTTTTCTTCCCCATCAGTATGTTTGCTTGTGAGTGTTAGCAATAAAGTTCCACAATATGTACAAAAGATAGAGCTCTTTCTTTAGGATCACAAACTATAACGTATAAACACATATCTAGCAGTTTAGTGAAGATGGGACACATTCCATCCAATATTTGTGCTCTCAAGGTGTATCTTTTCATTTAAATAACAGAATCGCAACATAAAATCATCATATAACTATTTATATTGTCACGCATTCATGACTAAGTGTTATATTTTAATATTCATGTAATTAAATTCTTGATTCATTAAATGTTAGCAGGTTGAGATCATGGGAAAATATGGTTCAAATAGTTGGGCTGGATATTTGTCACATTATTAAATTATAAGGTATGTATCCACATAACAAATGTAAATACTCATTCAGTTCTTTCTTTACGTCTTTCTCTAAATATCTTTCTCTGTTTTCCGAAACCTCATGGAAGAAGTCACACATGACCAAGTAGTGATTCATTATAAGAACATTAAACCGAGTGGCCGTGGCTCAGTGGTAGAGCATTGGCTTGCCATTCGGGAGGTCCTGAGATCGATTCCAACTGTCGACCATGCTGACAGGTTTTTCCAGGGTTTTTCCTCAGTCGTATCAGGCACATACTGAGATGATACCTACGAAAATAGGCCTTGACCGTCTACTATGAAACGTCCTCTCCCCCACCCTATCCCAGCCTGAGCCTGAGATGCCTAAAGGTCTTAAAACAAATTCAAAGAACATCTAGATCACTCATATGTCAAAGACAACAAGTGCTGCTATCCCATCCCCATGAGAAAGGCTCGTCGGGCCGACGTAGGACCAACGGTGGCCCAACCTCCTAACAGTTGGGCCATCGTCGGCCCTGCACCGGCCC
>JAGDQP010055848.1:0-13056 GCA_022664845.1 Lepisma saccharinum
TAACTCGCATCCTCCGACATTGAGAAAGACTCGTCAATCCTAATGCGAACGTATACGTTTTGGTCTCTCTAGTACGTTTCCTATACAAAGTACTTTGTATCATGCTAACCATTCTCAGACTAGGTTATGTTTATATTCCAAATATGGAGGGATTCGTGAATAAAATTATCAATAAAACCATAGCAGATACTAAATGAATAATCTCATCGATAGAAGTAGAAACCCTAATATTTAGAAAAGTCAGGTTGAAATGCTATTTCTAACAGAACATATTACAGAAGGAATATTTAGATATTTCTTGTAATTATTTCACTATTGCTCCAATGCTCAAATACGCGCCTCCCATTTAGTAATAAACGCAAAATGTAAGAAGAATTTACATTAAAAAAACAAGTTTTTGTAGAAATTAATTGGTTTAGAAAATTGTGTGTTGATATAAAAATGATGATTTTCAGTCAGTTTACAGAAGTAAATTGTTAATATAATTTGATATTATATATAGTTAATTATAAGGAATTATTGGGAATTGATTCGTGAATTTTCCTACCACCAATGCTTTGGCTGTACTACGTACACCAATGAAACACTAAAGTTGAGATTTAGGCATTAAGAGGCACTAAATGCCTTAACACTAAGAATGCACAAGCCGCAGTAGCAGAATATTCACCTCTAGTGTTTGGTGATCTCAGTTCAATCCCATGTGTCGTTTGGTGTGAATAAGCAACTTGTATATTTTCTTGACGTTCTCCGGTTTGCGCGACGTTTTAAATTCCACCATCTTCGAAGATCTTAAACGTTCAACTAACGATGCCACTGCTTTAATTATTACAACTTCAAGTTGGGGCTGCCTGTATTTGGACCACTAAAAATTATTTTTACTTGGGGCACCTACAATAACCATTGGCACTAACTGCGTCATTAGTGCATCAAGTGAAAAGTACAATTCACGAATTTGTTAACGTAAACTTTGTCTAAACATTAATTTGGCTCTAGCGTCCACTCTAATAAAACGCTAACGTTGAAAAGTGATGTACTATGAAGCAATAACGATGTAATAACCATTGGCGTACTTCCCCAAAGATTTTTTGTTTCTAACACCTACACTAATGTACTAACGTTACGGTCGAAGCACTGCTGATGCACTAATCATTGACAATATTTTCGTCACTAGTGTATCAATTTAAGCGTACAAAATCGCGAATTAACCGTAGCGTCAATTTAGCCTAATACTGTTTTGCTCTAGCGTCTATTATAATGTAGCAATAACGCTGGAGTTGGTGCCCTAGGAAGCACTAATAATTGGCACTAATTTTATCGTTTGCATGATGTTGGGGCCAGGCTAACGAACTCAAACTTTTCGAACTGCCAAGATCTCGCTGTAGACAAGTTTTTCAGCTTGATGTTTTCATTCTAAGCTGAAGTCTGAAATGCTAAAGAAATATATATATTATTGCGCTCTAGAATGGAAAGAAGCCTAAAGAAGGCATTCTGAAATGCCGAAATCAGGTTAATTCCTGACAGAAAATCTAAAGAAATATATATATTATTGCGCTCTAGAATGGAAAGAAGCCTTGTAATATTAAAAAATCACAGAAAACATAGGTGGTCTGAAGAGATCACAAAGAGAATTATCCATGGTTGCTCTCGAAGGGAAAGAATATTGGAAAACAAAATATGTAATAAAAAGCCATTGCAAACATATATAACTCTGAACCTTAAAATCTTAAGTTAGAATTACATGCAAGAAGTTTAAGTTGCTACTTGTAAGATAACTGAAGTATGTCCCCAAATTATAGTTGAATTAAATATTCTTCGATTTGGTCACTTGACTGCCCTGGAGAATCATCTTAAATGCATCTTACATAATCAATATCACAAGTAAGTAACGTCGAATGCAAATATAAAGGAGAGATTTGTTAATTATTCACTTGTTACTTATATACTCTAAACTTTAATATATATTCTCTAGGACCATCATCATAGTTGTTTATCCTAGCAACACATTTGTGTGTCACCTTATAGTAACTTCTTTACAATAATAAATTGTTATTTATAACTTTGTATATATGGATTACTCTGAAGAATTATTCCAGTAAACACATACTCAGCACAGAACAACTGTGACGTCCAAACACATTTTTAAACATCCCCCGAAATCAATGCATCAACTGTATTGACCTAAAGACAGATTATATAATTTACACTGTTCATTTTCCGTACAGTGTGTTTAGATTGTAATGCTTTTGTTCTATCTCTAAATTTACATTCCTTACATGCACTTTCTCTCCTGGAATAACGTAGATACCTATGAAATCTAACCAAAACTCACCTCTAATCCTCATATCCTACTATCGTAACCTTACGTCACGATTCTTCATATTATCTAACTATATATTAACGCAAATATAGTGTGTGTTCTGTAAAAATTAATGCACTAAATCTAACCTATCCTAACATTCACAGCAATGATTATTAACCTCTAATATTTCCCAACTAAAATAGAAAATACATAATCGCATTGCACAAATTAGAAAAATGTAGGACGTAATTCCTTAGAATAGCCATAATTAATTCCATATAACCTAATCTAATAGAACATTCAATCTACATATTAGACTGTATTATGTATCCAATGTACCATACGATACACCACTAGGTATTAAATTCAAATGTATATTGAATAACTAATTTTGGAAATAATAAATAAAATAAATATGATTACTTAACTTTTGGCAGCCTTTATCTAACTTGCGAAATCTGATTTTCCTTTATGAAATTATTTGACTTATTAATTCATTAATCATGAAATATGTAATATGATTTCATATTAAGAGAAAACCTGTTTCTGTACATTTCTGAACTCTCTTCAACCATATGTTGCAATTCTGTTCCTTTGATATAATTGTAGAATGATCCAAATAATAAACAAATGAATGTTCTAACAAGGTTTCATTTATACCTAACGTTTTCTACATAAATCCATGCTTACTTTGAATTTAATTTTAAAACCCTTTAGGCAAATTTTGCTAAATCCGGTAAGCTTCAGGAAATGCATTTTTGTCTGTTTTGAATTCCCTTAAATGAAAAACATCTGAATTTTGCACGCCCATTACCAAAATCTTGTCGAATCCACTGTGTATGGTAATTGCTGTGTTGTACTCCACCGTCCACTATTATATAGATAATTTTTGTATCAACATTGTACATTAACTAATCGGACTATTCAATGTGATTTCCTCACATTATTTTGTGAACAAATATAAATTAACGCAGTTATTTCTCTTATATCATACAAATATGATTGTACTTTAGGTATCTAAGACTCCAAAATAAATTTGCATGCGATTGGCTGACCCAAGATATTTTCTGATCACTGCCAATATAAAATGTCAATTCTTCAGGAATTTGCGAATAATCTTAGTGACAAGGAATTTATCCTCAAACTCTTGACAATCGTCGCATATATCATTGATGCGAAATGCTCCTCTCGTCTCGCTGGGTTTCTCTTCAGCTTGTGGTGTCGTTTCTTGTACTTGTTTTGATGCTCATTCTCTTCACTGTGGATTCTTTTACCACTCATAAAATTCATTTTATCCTCACTGTCGCGCCTGGTCACCAAACATTTAGTGTCTCATAAAATAGCATGATGCACATTTCTTGTTAAAAGCCAAGAACTAGGTGGATTACATTTTAACAAAAGCGACAGTTGTTCACTAAATGCTTAGTTGTTTCAATTTTCTTGGTTAGTACTTGTTACTATTCGTTTTAGTCTAACATATTTTCTGCTTTTTATCTTGAGTTTCTACAATTTTCACTTCTATCAGTTACATTAACAATCCGCTGTAACCTACAGGGGAACGTAGTAGTGTTTTTCTATGACTTTGTATTTCATTGCAAACCTACATTCTTCTTCAGTCATTAATTTGCGAGAAGCCTTTTACGCAGGGCTAATGACACTCCGAATGTAAGTTTATCTATTAACTCTTTACTGAGAAATTAATTATTGATACTATACTTCTCTCCGCAGATTTGAAAATGAAGTTGTTTCTACTTGGTATGAATTCTTGTGTGTGTTTTCAAGTTATGTTTGTGAGCAGATTTGTATGCACATATTTTACATTTATAAGGTTTCTCTCCTGTATGAGTTCTCATATGTAGTCTTAAACGTTTTTTAAGAGCACAATTATATCCGCATATTTCACATTTTAACGGTTTCTCCTCCAGATGTGTGATTATGTGCGATTTCAAGTAACTATTCACAGCAAATTTATATCCGCAAATTTCACACATAAATGGCTTTTCGCCTGTATGAATTCTCATGTGCTTTTTTAAGGAACCAATCAGTGTAAATTTAAAACCGCACAGTTCACATTGATAATGCTTCTCCCTTTTATGTATATCCATGAGCTTTTTCAATGAACTGACTTCGGGAAATTTATATTTGCCTACTTCATGTGATGTATTTTCCCCTGTATGGGTTCTCATGTGCGATTTCAAGACAGATTTCTCACTGCATTTGTATATGCATAAATCACATTGAAAAGGTTTCTCGCCTGTATGAGTTCTTATATGCCTTTTCAAGCCACCTCTTCGAACAGAGCTGTATTCACATATTTCACATTTGAATGGCTTCTCCCCTGTGTGAGTTTTGATGTGTATTTTCAAGTGACTATGTTGAAAAAATTTAGAGCAGCAAATTACACATTCAAATGGCTTCTCATCGGTATGATATCTTATGTGTTTCTCCAAGGTACCTTTCTGACTAGATTTGTATCCGCATATTTCGCATTCAAATGGCCTTTCATTTGTATGAGTTCTCATGTGTGTTTTCAAAGAAGCTTTCACAGTACTTTTATATCCGCATATATCACATACGAAAGGCTTCTCCCCTGTATGAGTTCTTAGGTGTATTTCCAGCCTTTGATTGGTAGTACATATGTATTCGCATATTTCACATTTGTAGTAATTTTGTCTTGTATGATCTTCTCTGTGCATATTGAAATCAAAGCGGAAGGAAAATTTTCTTTTGCACAACCGATTTTCACACAACTTGACAAACTGATTTTCAGTTTGTGTTCCCGAATTCGAAAACGTATTTTCAGCCACATTTGATTTCTTCTTTCTTCCTGGTTTGATTTTCGTACTTAGTTTGTTTCGAGAGTATTTCATATCATATAATTTACTACATAAATGACTTCCACTTTTTGTTCGATACAACTTCCGTTTTATTTCTCTTGTTATTGCAGCGTTTGGACTATTTGTTTCGAATTCGAATTCATTAGAAGATACATGAGATATTTCCACCTCATTAATTTCGTGTTTAATATTCTTATTGTCACTTTCAAAAGCGACAACTGATGTTGTTACGTGTTTATAATCTTCTCCCTCTGGGTTAATATCTGAATTATTAGAAATAACTTCCGCAGAAGTTAGGCTACTAGCCTCCCCAAATTCCTGGAAATAATTTGAATACATAACACGTGGGACTAAAGAGTGTTCACTATCGCAATTATCTTGCATTGCGTGATTAATAATCTCTATTTCTTTTTCGCTAGACGACGAATATTCTTCTCTGCTCTCTTTATCCGATAAAAGCAACTGTAGTTGTTCTGATACTGTATTCGACGCCGAGTCACAAGGCGTTGGATTTGAATTTTCTTCTTCCGTATTTAGACATAGTTCTTCAGTGTTAACTTCTCCGCTACAATCCTGATTAAAATACGAAATTTGCTATTAGGAACTGTAAGGTTAACCATGATTACTAAATAATTATTACTGTTTGAAAGTTTTAACATATATATGGTATATCGTTAGGGAACTACTTGACAAAACAGTATCTAAAAAAGTATTTTCTCCTGTGTACGCAGAAACACACAGAGTACTAACTATCGTAACCCAATAGCGGGTTCGGTTTACTTTACCTACACCAAAGGAAATATAATTTACAGGAGAAAGGCGATGTTACCAAAGTGAGTAGGAGTGTCGAAACAAACTTTGGAAGTAATGATCCAGTGTTTTTAGGGTGAAATACGTAGATAGGGAGTACATATGCTTCCGCCACAGTGGGGTGGGTACTACGAGATATATGGGGCCAGGAAATGGAGATAGGCTTAACTGTTTATTTGCAGTAACTGTTATTTAAATTGACAATTCGAAGTTGAAAAACAAAACAAATGGGGAAGACGTGTTACTGTGCTCAAGGTGTGTGTGGAGTAAAGAGGCAACCTAACAATTTTTTTTCTCGGGAGGTTCCGGTGGAATTCCGCGGGCAAAGAAGAGCAAAGTGGAAAATTAAAAGTGTTTGCTTCAATGGAGTGAGTGCCTCCCCCCCCCCCGTCGCGGGCTTGCCTGTCGTGGTAGTCATTCATAGGAGGAATGTCCGCTATGCCATTTCTTAATATTCACCGTTTCGAATCACGCAGGGCAACCCTTTAAAAACAGTTACTGTTCTGCGAGTCAGTACGGACATGATTAAATAGCATGGTAAAGAAAAAATCTCTGAACCTGAATTACCTAACATAAGTCAGCCTTTGGCTATAATTATTTCATTAAATTTCATAATGCATATATACAAGAAAAGTGAATGGGTGTAATCGTAAATTTGTGTTCAGACTTCAGTAGCTCTGTCGGTGACGGTGTATAACTACTGTTGAATCGAGAAACTAGGAACGGGTATGTGTGGGACAGGGAACTCATTTCGTGGTACGTGCACTGGATTCAAGCCGCGGTGTGGTTTGGAGTCTAAGTTAATTGTAGATCCTGGCATTCTGCCTTTGATTAGTGAAATTGGAAATATGTGGATGACCCCATTCGAGATGGTCTCAATAATCCGCCTGAGCACGGTCTGATTATTAAAAAACATGTTCAGGGTTTTATATAAGCAACTTTGGCTTAGGCAGAATGAATGATGATGGGAGAATTGGTGGAATAAAGAAAGTGTGAGGAAACAGAAGAAGCCCGAGAAACCACACGCATACGGCATTTGTCCACCCCAAAGTCCACATAGGCACAAGGCGGGATTGAACCAAGAACCCCAGGCAAAGAAGCGAGCGCTCTTGCACTTAGCCACTGCTGTCCGACCAGGATCTGAATTACCGCTCGACCTTCTCAGTGTTACTTGGCCACCCGGCACAGCAACCACCAGGTGATGCTGATTTTGTTAATCCTGTTCTCTTGTTATTTCGTGCTTGGCTGTGTGCTTCTGCGGATAGCAAGTAGAAATAATTATTTCATTTGTGAAAATAATGATCGAAAGTGAAGAGCACCAAGATCTATAATGTCTAGCTAAATGCAAGAGATAATTAGGAAGAGTTGTTGAGTAGGGGCTGAGCTCGAATACTTAGTTGTATTTGAACATTCTAAAGTAAACTGTTGTAGATTTTAGGTAGTATTTTATTCTCGAGTTAGGACGGCAGTTGTGATTGTATTCTAATTATGCACTTCTGTGACGCGCCCTCATTTCAGAAATAATTAGAATTAAAAAAACTAGAAAAAACTTGATTTTAAAGTTTATTTTGTTCAAGTTCGGACTGGGCCCACCTTGACAAACCCTTTTATTTCCACACGTGTTTAATTGATTATAATGGTCGACTTCATTCACAAATACGTGATTACTCAACGTTTCGTATATTTTTGAAAACGTAATTAATTTGTCTAATCTGATTTCTTACCTATGCTAGCAACGGTTTCGGAGCTCTAGGTTTCATTCATTTATGTCTGATTAGGCATATATTTTGTTGTACACTCGTTATAATTTTATTGTTTTCTGCTTTTATATCCGCGAATTTTCATTGTGTTGGAGTACTTACAAACTTTAATCACATCTTACAAACGGCATTGTTTATTACTATATTTATAATATTATTATAGATTTTTCGAGTGTATTCACTAAGTATACTGGTCATTCTATCAGTAGTCAATTCCATTTATAGATGACAATTCTCTCATTTTTAATCCCCCCCCCCTATGAGATAAACGGGGATTTTGAGCTGTAGCAAGTCAGAAACGGGCATGTTACTCTGATGCATGTTTTGGCTCTTAAAACAGGATTTTGCCTGGTTTTTGGTTTATTCAAGGTAAAACCAAGGCTAAATCAGGCTGTCTCCTGTTTCTTCCCTGTAAGCATGCAAATTGAATGAAACATGGAAGAAACATGACTGAAAACGAACATTGACACTTTTTAAACATGCCGGATTCAACAGCCATGCTGATACAGATCTGTAACAGCACCAGGAGCATGGTAAATTGTTACCTTGCATCATTTACAAGCCTGTTACCTTCCTGTAGCAGGCTAAAATAATGCCAAATCCATGTTAGCTACAGAAGCCGGTTTTTCCTGTCCTGTCACTCTGTTTTCTGTCAGTAGCTCAACAGTTGACTGAAAAATATTCACTTGACTTAATGCCACACAATAAAGCACATACAGCTGAATTTATCATGCAGTGTTCTTGTGAGCTAATAATTTTGTTAATACATTTTCATGATTACTATTTCAGTACTTTTTGTATCTTCTTTGCAGGTAAAAGAACTGAGAAAATTAGGTGGCCACAGCTTAGAATCAGTTACAACCAACACATGGAAGAAAATTGTTAAGAACAGTTACGTTGGTGTGGCGACAAGGGCAAGAAAGCGTTCGCTGAGTAACATCGTGATAGGTAAGAAATAAATATCTTACATTCACGTTGGTAAACATGTGTGCATGTAGAGTTCGTTTCCCCTTATATGCAGGACATTAATTTCAATAGTTGCCCAATAGGGTTTTTAGAACTGAGTTCAAGATATCAATGATAACAGGTTTCGTTTTTCTTTAAGATTAACTGAAAATACTTGAATTTCAGAAAAGCCATAGTGCTGTTACCGCTCATACAATACATTTTTTCTTTTGCATTTCAGAAACAACTGCATTCCAACTATTTTTAGCCTGCACTATATCCACCCTATATTGTTTAACTCCGTTCAATGGACCACGTGGGAGTTTAACCTGTGACACTTTTTTCCTTCTTAGAATGAATATTAATAAAGAGGCAGTGTGCTCATTCAATTATTTTGTAGAATTTCTTTTCAAACAAATAAATCAGTGACTTTTGTAGAAGAGAATTCCGTGCTAAGCATAATATCATTGCTGAATTTGCAATACCTGTTATGTGCATTTTAACAAACTTTGAGGAGAGTAATAAAACGTGTTTATAAAGTTATATTATTTTTTACTTATTTTGATATTAATGAATACTAATTGCCGCGAGTAGTCGGAACATCTATTAACAAGTGCAGTCGGTTATTTTTCACCAGGAAAAATGGTTGAAAGTCTTATTTTTTACATAAAGGGAAGTACGAAACCAAGATCAGATATTTTTTTTCAAATTTAAAACCGTGGGATGAAATACTTTGCACATAGCTGTGATTGCAAAAGAAGGGGAGTGTGTTTCTCTTTCGAATGACACCAAAGCTCAATTTCGGACTTTTGCGATGATATGCTAGTTCATACATGCCGTGCTCGCACAAGTTTCCTTTTGTGTTACCTATAATTTTAGATAGCAGATAACAGATGAAATGTTATGTATATCCAATTCGATTTGTAGACACACATAATTAAGAGAACGAGCGGCCTTGGCTCAGTGGTAGAGTGTTCGCTTAGCATTCGGGAGGTCTTAGGATCGATCTCATCGGCCGACTATCCTGGCTGAGGTTCATCCATGGTTTTTATTCAGTCATACCAGGCATATACTGGGATGGTACCTAAAATAGGCCCTGGCCGTCTACCTTCACAGTCTCTCCCGGCATGAGCCTAAGATACCTAAAGGCCTTAAAATAACTGCATTATATAATTAAAATAGAGACGAAGGCACTATGCTTCGATCTGAAGCATTTCGCAAGCAGGAAGATATGTATAAATGACGAAGACAATATTTGTCTGCTTACCCATATTCATAATCTAATTCTTCCTGCTTGAAAACAGGTCTCAGAGATCGAAATATCATGACACCATATCTGATTTAAGTATGTTAGAATTTGTATTTATGGCCTTTAGACATCTGAGGCTCAGGTCGGGATAGGGGAGGGAAAAGGATTCGGAAACATGTCGGGCAGGGCCTTTCTTAAAGGTGCAAACCCGGCATTTTCCTGGTGTAACTCAGGGAAAAGCTACGAAAAACCTGTCAGGATGGTCGGCCGCTGGGATCGAACTCAGACCTCCCGAACGCTACACCAACGCTTTACCACTGAGCTACGGCGGCTTAATTATGTGTTCTATCTAGAGGCTGTACTAGGAACTATATTCCTTCTTGGATCTTTCATACGTTCATGCTATTACTTACGATGACTTTGTGTTTTCGAAATCTATACTGATTTTTCACTGTTTTAAATGTTAACCACTGCAGATTTATTCATATAGAAAGCGACGTAAATAAGAAGTTCCTTTCTTCTCTATTCTAATTTAATCTTTTTTTGTATATATTATAACCTTAAAATTTCTGAACAGTATATTAGGAAACCTAAAAAAATCAAGGAATTTGCTCTGATTACATGATTGGGAACGCTTACTTGTTTTTTTTCTGCTACAGATAGAAAGATCTGTCAATGACTTCTTCGTTTTCTTTGTTTCATATGTAGTTACAATTTGTAATGTCCATGAACAACATGACTCTTTTTTTTTAAAAAAAAGTTGATAGTTCCTTGACCAAGCAACCGTAACTCATTTGGTAGAGCTTTGACTTCACATTCGGTATGTGAGTTATTTTCGTAGTTTTCCTCAGTCACACCAAGTAAATGTCGGGATGGAACCTACAACTTATGACCTGACTGAATTCTTGACTTCTGTCTCAGCCTAATTGGAAAAATTGTTTCAGATCCCAGTATAAACAGTAGTCCTGCACGGCTTGATTTCTTAACCTGTGTGTACCAAAATATTCGGACATGTACCGGGAAATCTCATCTTATCTATAACTACAGTAATATTTGGTTCACCCTGATGAGAGTGTATAGTCAAGTTCTTGAATTTGTTAATTTTGTACTTCAGTATATTTGTCCTTTTCTTTGCGGTGTGACTTATTTCTGTTCAACACATGTGGAATTTAAATTTAAACAAACTTAAATGTACTATAAATCTAATTATTAATATCGGTATTAAATCGCGATGACTAATATGGGTAGGCCATGTAGCTCGGAGGGGAGAAAAACGAAGACTATATTCCATATTGGTTGGAAAGCTTGATGGAAAGAGACCGTTGGGAAGACAGAGACGATGTTGGGAGGACAATATTAGCAGACATCTTCGAGAAACAGATGTTTGTGGTGAAAAACTGGCTTGATCTTGCCCAGGATAGAACCCGATGGCGATCGTTTGTTACTGCAGCGATGAACTTACGAGTTCCGTAAGCCACTGAGTACGTAAGTAGTGTAATCAATTTAGTTTTCTCCGAACCAAGACACGTTGTTCGTTGTGTAGTTATTTCTTTTTTCAGAAACTTTGCACCAGCAAAATGACAAGGCAACTCTTGTTGATATTTCAACAATATCGAACTGGCTTCTCCATGCAAAGCAAAGGCACGACAGGGAAAGGCTTCACCTAGGGGGAGCTTGTGGACAAGGTGCAAAATAACGAAAGTGCCCGTGAATATGACAAAGGGGAAGAAAAGAACAATAAAGAAAATATGCCCAGTGTTTTTTTTTATTATATGAAAAAAAAAACATCATTTGTGCTTTTTATATTAAAAATGCTCTTTAAAGTGAAAAGAGCCGGCCGGGTGGTCGAGCGGTCTGCGGCGGTAGGCTATCGACTCAACGGTCCCGGGTTCGAGTCCCGGCAGGGGCATGGGTGTGGATTTTAACACTTAACAGCTAAAGGCAAATCGTGACGGGCCGAAGTCCAAAGTTACTAAACTGGCCCATATAAAAATAAAGTTTACCAAAGTTTTTTTAAAGTGAAAAGACAAAATTCACTTGTGTTTTTTTATACAAAGAAGTTTATTTTTTTTTAAAAAAAAGAAGTGCTGTTTACAGTGAATATAAAAGAAGACATTTATTTGTGTTTTTTATATAAAAAGTTTATTTTTTATTAAAGAAATGTCTTAAATAAGAACGCTTGTGAAGAACAGAAGACAGAAGCGCAAGAGTGATTTTTGTTTGATTTATATTTTGAACTAGTTTGTTTATTTTTTATAAAAAATATTAAATAAATCACATATAATATTAATTTCGATGAAGCTATTATTTGAGTTATTGACACTTTTAATATGGAATACAATCCTTGACTGCAGTAATAATCATCATGTGGCAGTGTTCTTTAGTCATTTTGTTAACATTGCATATTTCTGATTGGCAATGGGTAGGTACGTGGGCTCGAACTTCGCGGCAAACCATCCTGGCAGGTTTAATTCCAGTAGTTTACTTCGGCCAATACTGCGATGGTACTTTACGTAAAGCCCTGGCCGATACCTTCCACATCCCAGACCGAACCAAACATCTCTAAACCTTCAACATAAATTTAAGCTTACTCAATATTTTACAATGCGTAGTTCCACAATCATGATTTTGTGCAGTCAGTGATTTACCCTATTTTAATTAGATCGGAATGCTCGCGTATTTTAGTGTATGTCGCCTGCTGCATAAGTCTTGGCACAATTTCCATTAGTCTACAATTATTAGATTATAAGTAGCGGTAAGTAATTTTATGTACTTGGAAAAATGTATTCGTTTCATGTTCACCTAGTTTTTTCAGTCTGTAATGTCTACTCTTGCCGTACGTTATTTCGTACGTATAATAATTTCACATTCTCCGTCAATTTCTAAGGATTCTAGTTGGTGTCAACTCATTCACGTGATATTTTGTGGGTTTCACAAATTTTCTCTTAGGATTTAACAAATCTTTACTTAGTGATCATTCAGTAAAGATCAGTTAAATGCGAAGGGATGATTTGAAACGGACAACATATGTGAATGAGTTGACACAAACTAGAATCTATAGAAATTGACGGGGAATTTGAAATTACTATAGGTACGACATAACTTACGGTAAGGGTAGACGCTATAGACTGAAAAGAGGTGGACATGAAGCAACCC
>JAGDQP010055849.1:0-13056 GCA_022664845.1 Lepisma saccharinum
GCGTGCTCGTCTAAATGCTGCCGTTGGCGGTGTATTCGATTACACGCATGTTACTAAAAAAATCCCTTTCGGTAGGCCTACAGGCTGAGGTAGATCTCAAAGTTTCTTATTTTCAAAAATTCAAATATCGAGAGCTATCGAGAAACTATTTATTGTTGTGTAGATTATTCATCAAGAGCTGTTCAACGATACCTCACAACACATATATATACTCGCTTGGAGCGCTGCCCCCAAACCCCCGTAGAGGGATCCCCCCCCACAACTTCAGTGCTTTTGAGAGGATGCGCCTCCTTTATGTTAACCAAAATCTCGCTGCAGCACTACACCAAAATGGTATCCATCTGTACCCTCCCACGGGGGGCTGCGTCCCCAAAAGGAAGGTATGCCCCATTTATTGTAACCTAATCTTGGTCATACACCTTCAAAGAAAATTTCGTTTCTCTACCTTCAATGATTTGGAAATTGGGTTTTGGGGCGGGCCATTTTGGATCCAAGTCGACGACTTTTTGAAAGTGTTCTTATATTGTCCCGACCTACTTGTGATAGTAGATATTCAAGTAAAATTTCATTTATCCAGATCAAACGGTGTGCAAAATGGGATTTTGGGCGGACATTTTGGATCCAAGATGGCGACCGATTTTATTCATTAACGAACATAACCGAGCTATTAAGCCTAGAAACAACATATAAACATTTGGTTCAAATATTTTCAAAATTATGGCCGCTAGCGTGTTAATATATAAATATATATACAGTATATATAATTATATACTTTCATATCGAATAGATCTCAATAGGTATATTTTTCTTCGAAATCTACCTAATAAGACATAAAGTTATAAGATAAAAGGGTGATTCACGAAGCGACAATTGTAATGTTAAAATATGTTTGAAATAATATGAATGTAATATTCTATGAACAAGGCAGAAACAGCTGAAGCTAGGATAAAGTACTGATTTTGAAATGAAGTTAGCCTAAGTTTAGATTTTAAGTAAAATACTCGTTTTAAGCGGGTGAGACTCCTCACAACACCTGAAAACAATTGAGTGAAGATGATTCTCTTGAACAGGCTTTAAACATATTCACATTATATTAGTCAATAATCAACAACGAACGTGATCAAAACAGCTAGCACCATTTAAATTATTAATCTAATCCTGTACATTAATTTAAAAAATATATTAGTCATGACCCTGGGGCTGTTTACGTACTCTAAATTGTTTCTTACATAAGAGATATTCACAAAATGGAGCATTAATTCTTATCCTCTGTCATCAGAGGAATCATATTCAAGATAAATTTGTATTAATGTTCTTTACTACGAGCTTCCAAAGCCTATATTGTAATAACAGCTTTTCAATATCTTCTACCTTTATGGGCAATGTATAAACAGTGATTTTATAGTGCATAGACAGACCAGTCGCTTTTGGAAAACACTGATTATGATAATAATGATTTCCTCTCTACGCCTATAAAACTGACAAAATAACCACATCAATAAATATTCGTGCTTATTACACCTTCAGACACATAGTAATAGGGAATTACTTCGAACCCATGGACCCTGTTTTAATGCATTGCTCTGATAGATATTTACGTACAATCTTTGTTGATAAACATTAACAGAAAATGTACTAAAAGTCATTATCTACTCCTCTTAACCAGAAGAGGAAGGTGGATTTCGTGGACGGGGACACAAGGATGAACATGATTCACAAACAATATATTCTTCATTAACCCATGGTTTCGTCTTCTTCCGTTTCGTGACACCGCTGAGGCATTCAACTACTTAATCATTACTCGAGTATGCTGTTTTCGAATGTAATTCATTGAACATTAGAAATTTGTTTTGAGGATCGGATTATTTAATTGTTGCAATTCAAATATTACTCAATTCATACTATTTTATCCATCGGGTCGACGTAGTAGAAATGATAAACCAAAAAAAAAACAACGTCAATAACACTAATTCAAACCTTCGTACACACGGAAATGTTTAGGAGTTACATTAGATCGCAAGATTTACAATTCATCCTTACATCTTATACAGACAAAAAAAAAGGCCTTTGCAAAACACAAAACAATACTACTATCTACACTCCCTCAACAGATTAAAACAAGACTTTGCTTATTCATACTGCAACCCATGGTCACCTATACAGTACTAGAAAAAAAACTGAGTGATGAGTATAGAGTATAGAATATGAGTATATAATCTTCACTCTATTCCCAAGCGTACTGAAGTCAGAAGTACAAAACCGCATACAACAAAAACATTGATTGGTGATTCTACCACGCCCTCGCGTTTGTTATTAACAAGAACTCAAAATGAACAGCTGAAGATTAAATTTTATGAGAAGTTAACATTATTAAGATTTGCACAGGAAATTGACTGATTGTAATCGAATATGGATTTTGAATTATTATCATGCCCTCAGAGTCAATTCATAGGAAGATAACACCTGCAAGAGTGTTTAAGAGAACGGAAGAACATCCAAAATCCCAAATAAATATGAAACAAATTCAATCATGCATTTAAGACCACATTCGAAGTATCACAATTACATCCGTCATACGTGACAAATCAAAGGGATCAAATATGATTGTGACAATCGCCTTGACAAAGACAGAACCAGCGAATTTCAAAATCCTATATCCTATCAAAAATCCGGATCTCGATTTCAACAAATACACCATGCAGTAAGACATCTTCACAAAGTGATCCAGAGCAGCATAGTCGAAGGTTAAGCATTTGAGATCTGTTAGTTGGAACTTGATACAACATCATAGTATCTATAAGAACTCTATCAGACGCTACAATTTTTGAGTTAGTGAGAATCTTATCCCAGTGCGCGACAAAATGTTGTTCCAAAAAGAAAACAAAATTAAGACCGTCGTGACATTCGCCGAACAAAAGCATCTCATTGACTTTTAGATTCAGTGCTGTGGCGAATTATGAACTTCGTGCAACATTTTGGCTCTCCGCATAGTTAGTGGTCACAATCATAAGTTAATTAGCTAGATTTACATTGAACCCATATCATCATCTTTAAGAAATTTTACAGCTTGCCAGCTTAGGTGAGTTGAATGTATTTATGAGCTTTTGTTTTGATTTTTGTGTTATGGAAATTTGAATTATCGCGCATCACACATCATTAGTATTACAGTGTACCTTCTTTAAACATTAAGCTTTTAACTAGCAAGCTCTTAGTCTGGTAATGCCGTGTCACCACGAAAGGTATTTGTGCTAGATTTTATTAAACACGTACAACCCTCTTACATGCCTAGTTGTAAGCGAGTAGATATATTTCTGAAGTTGCTCAGTCCAATCTTGACCAGTCGATCAATCAGGAGTTAGCTCATTGTCAAACCTGCTCCAACATGGTGATATCGACTTTCAGGATTCTCTTCCCGTCTCTCTCTCTCTCTCTCTCTCTCTCTCTCTGCTGTCTCTCAAACACTTGGTTCGGGTCGCCAATTGCATTGACGCTTTTATTTCGAATCCCACCACCTTCCACATAGTGATAACATTATAAGGTTCTATCCCCATACTTGCCCGGTTTGCGCGCAAGACAATAAGGCTCAACTTATACCACAGCGGACATAGTAAATTCGAAATCTGCATTATATATTTTCACTACACTGATTCTCTTTGATAAAATTTAGTTATTTCACCTTAGTACAGTAGTATAGGGGGTCGATTCCTAAAATTTCAAGATAATGAAACAGGATTTTCATGATCATAAAATTTATAGTACTAGTTTTGTCTTTCACCAGCATTCCAATCCCTTGTGAAACGCCAACTTCAGACGCTCTCTCTAATAAACAATAGTAAATACAAACTGATCCATGGATGATCTAATCAGTTTCATATTCGGAGGAATATTGCATGAGATCACACACCATCTGCGCTTTCCGTGAGTGAGGCAACACGATCCCGTCACATGGGTGTTTGTGTTCTGGTTGGCAATTAGCAATAATATCCAATAGTCAATATCCGTTGATTATTGAGTTACAATGATAACTAGTGGTGAGAACCTAAATTTCTTTCTGTCGGTTAATTCCCTATGTGGGAAACTGACCTGTCCTTGCATCCTGGTAGGTTCAGTTCAACATTGCATCATTGTTCCAATAAGTAGATACTATAAAACACCAATCTCCCCATCTTCTAGGCTCTAAGTTTCATTCAGGCCGTGCGCTATGTAGTTGGATCCGCTCAGTTGTCTAAGTAGATATAGCTAGTTATAACTTTTGAAAATTCAAAGTTCCGCCGTGTGCTGATTCGTACGTTATCTAAAAGCTTCCTTTTGAACAATTTGAATTGTAATTATTTTCCTTCGAAGGTATCACATTGATTGAATAACAGCGAGAACAAAGACAATGGCTAATGAAGGCCCTAGAGCCTATCAAGTGACGATCGAGTGCCTACAAACACTACAAATTGAGTTGTGTCAACAAGTGAAAGACAACGTGCGAAGATTGTCTCTACGAGACTCGACTGTGTTTTCAGTTTCCCTCTGCGAATAGCTTCCTCTAAAATTTCCATCTCTTCCAAGGTAAGTGAGTGACATTATCTGTAATATTTTGGTTCAGGAATGCACCAAAGATTGAATATTTTCTATTGTGTAAGTTTTATTGTGTAATATATTTGTTGTAAATATCGCCGGTTGTGGGCGAAGGCAGATTTGGGCACATTCTGATTAACCCCAAACGTAACGAAATTTTATCCTTATCCAGAGGCGTCGACGTGAAGAAAACATTAGGGGGGGGGGAGCTCAATAGTCGAATTGTAAATTAAAACGAATTTTTATAGATGGAACTTCAAGGAAAATAGCTTCATTTTTACTCTACTGCGCTACTTAATACGTTATACCAATGTGTTTAAACTAGAATACACTTTTTGTAATGTTTCAAGTAGCAAGATTTCTCAACACTAGTGGAACAAATTAATGTGCTTAATATCACTATTCGATTTGTTCTTATTATAAATCGCTCCATTTTTTATATAATTATATTTGTTCACCCGCCAATAATAAATAAATTAATTAACAAAATAAAACACTATCATTACTAATGTAAACTTCTTTCACATTACAACCGTACAACGCTATAATATTGTAACGCGATCTCTTTCTAAACCTTTGTTGTTATAAGGTGAAATAATACTAAAAGGTCAATCAGAATTAGCATTCTTTCGAGCAAGGGGGACTAGAATGGAAGCGAGGGCTTTTGTCTAAATACCATCCTCTCATTTGTCTGGTGAGAGCACTGGTAACTCCAATCAGGTCGGTCAGTGGTAGAATTCGAACCTGTGTCACTCTGTAGTGATTACGAATGAATGGATATATAATTGTCTTCAAATAACGGCCAGAAATTAACTTGGAAGATCTAGATAATTTGATGGTATTTTGCAAGAAACACCTTACTAGCAAGATTTTGATATCTCAGGAGCGAGTATAAACAATGTAAAAAATCAATTAACTTGCCAATAAGAACTTTTAATATGCCGTTAACTTCAATACTAATCGGAACATGATATAATTACATTTTGCACGATATTTTGAGCAAAAGTATGTCCAAATCGCATTTTCGAAAGAAAAAATGCCGTTTTTGCAGAAACCCCTCGAATGATACATCAGATACATAAAGAACACTCAAATGGACAAATGAGTGAATAAACTACTGAATAAACGAACACATCAATATACCATGCATACTGTATATGAATTACTTTGAAAAACTCTTTGATAGACTCTCGATAGTTTATTGGGCGCAATTATATGTATGAATGAATGGCATTTGATAGTGAAAAATTTCAATTTCATTTTCGGCCTTTACGTAAATATATCTCAGGACGGATACGGTTGGGGAAGGAAGTAGGTCAGGGCACCAACTACCATGTCGGCATTTGAATGCCATGACTAAGGATCGATCGACCTTTCGAATGCGAAGTCAACGCTCTACTACTCATGAAGTTACGGCCACTCGAATAGCCTATTGATCGATAATAACATTATGAAAGTATTGGTATTACACACAAATTATTCCGTTGTTATTAGAAGGATAAACAATTTTTTGCAGATGTGGTATTTAGGGGTGATATCATTGCGCTTTGCAGTATTCTGAGGGCAGGGTAGGAAGTGGAAAGGTCGATTGACCCCACAACTACGATCACGCTCTACTCCATAACACCGAGCATCATAAAGTACAACACCACAAGGCCCCCACAAGAGATGACCCACTGACAACAACAATCGTCACCGAGGAAGAAATTAATGATTTCGTAAGTTTATAAACTTCAAAAGCAGGGAATTCTGTGTGTAAATGGAATATTGCGGTCCCACGTCAAAGAGATAATTGGAGTTGCATAGAATAAACAATGATAGATACAGGAAATCAATGGGTAAAATTCAACTCATAGAAACAGGAACTCAGGTTAAAAATTTCCATAGTTATTATAGTGCACAGCGGACACGATGTAATATTTGTGAAGTTAACAAGTATATCGTGCATTATTTTGTGTTTAAGTGGAAAACTTGAGGTGAAAACCGAGTCATTTTTAAACTCCGAAAGTGTGGGATTTGTGTCTAACAGAAGTGAGAAATCTATATTTTTCGTACGGTATATACGAAGCTTGCATTGTTTACCTTGGTATTCTTATTGTCTCGAAACCGCTTAAGCAGACGACGGTCTGTGCTCATGCAATTATTACGTTATTTATTTAAGTCTCAATAACATTGGTATATAAGACATGCATATTTAAGTACATCAGTGCATTCGCTGTGCTTGAGTTATTATTCGGTATTTCCATCAAACACAAAACTAAGAAAAAGAATAATTATTTGGCAACGTATTGGTGTAAGGATACAATACGACCGCCTTCTTCTCTCGCAGTATTTCTTCTCAGAGCTAATGTGCAGAATAAGTCTTTACTGAATGTGTCTTTTTCAAGACAACCACTTATCACGGGTTTCTGGGGCCGAAGAAGACTAACGATCGAATCAGTGAATATGGGGGGCCCAATTGTGTACCAGATATGAGTTGCCCAATTGGCACCCATGCACAGATACCCCAAACTTGAACGCCTTCGATACCAATTGGAGTGCCTGAAAATCGAAAAATTAGGAGATGCGTGAATTTTCCGACCGTAGTAATTGGACTATCCAGCAGCAATCACTACAAAGTGATAAACACAATCTGAACGAAAGATAGATCGACTAACAGATAGTCCTACCACTGGACGGAAAAAGGTGGAAGAAAATATTCCCTTACTAAATACCCCGTAATCTGATGATATTAAGCATCCATGACACAAAGATATATTTCACCACAGAGATCAATACTACGCCTCGAAAAGCGTTCTCTATGATGTAATAATAAGGACAGGCATTTCCCTATTTTACTGACTGGTACAAGATAAATTACAACTATTGTATAGCCCATACTAGAAAAGATTTATGATTAATACACAGCAAAAATGTCAACACTCTTAAATCTACAAATTCTATTTTAATATTTGGGATACATTTCTCAACTTATGTATTATTTCAGACATGAATAAACATGATATTAGTAAGTTACTTCTTTTATTTCTTACTATTCGTCTTACAGTACTTCGATGTTCAATCTCCAGACCATCTGAATGAATGTAAACGCTTCTCCGACTACTTCTAACAATATTATGGTCGTTAATTCTGATTATCGTTTGTGTTCTCAGAATAACAAATAATTGCGTAATTTTGCTTCGCACTGACAAGAACGTTTGTTGCAGCTAATGTTCATGAACACATATGATACGTCTTTCCGATATCACACAACAGATTGGCACATACCATTAACTATACAAAATATTATTTTCTTCGTTCGGAAATATATTGACTTCCAATATTCCAATAGTGTTATTTTGAGTGAAGCTTCACTTACACAAATTGTATATAAATCCAATAAAAGTCTTCAGCATACAAAATAATTATTGGTTTTAGTTTTCTATATATTTTATCTAAAAAATTATACAATTAAGTAATTTTCCTCAATATGTGAAAGGATATATTATCACAACGTGCAATAAAGATATATGTGAAACTCAACGGCACTTCTATCCTATCAACAAATGGTTACATGTTATTCGCTTTATTATAAGATACACAATGCCTATAGATTTCTACTGGATATCGGTACCCCTACAGTCTAACCAATATACAGGATATTCACACCGAACACCGACTATATCCACCACCGGACCTAATCTCCATACTGACAGAACGACAATAGAATTCCAACAAGATGAGACTCAGTTTCTACAACCCATTGGATTAACAAAGTAGTAACATACCTAAAACCGATGTAACTTCATAGACTACCTCGACTTCAGTTGGGCTGATATAGTTCAAGTCTCGACCTAAGTACCGAGAACAACCACTTTGCTTCAAAGTCTATGCTAGATGATATTTTGCCGTTTTTACAACACACAGGCAATGTTTATGCTTGAACAGCCTCTGCCCTGCAGTGGTCGTGACCATTTATCTGTCACAAATTGGAATTATTATTTCGTTATTTGATATGTTTACTTTATTGTAGAGCTGAATAGCTCTTGATAAGTATTATCATCCAGCATTACCCAATGTATTTTCTTTCCTTTTACCCACTGCACGAAAGAACGATGCCTGCAGTGCAGAAAGTATCCTGCACTGCAAAGCGGAATTATTGCATTTCAATTTCTCTTAGTTCTATTCAAAACTTGATAATAATGGCTGTTTTTGTCACTGGGTAAACAACTGGTGAATCATGTACATAAATATAATCCGTAATAACACTTAAATATAGCAAGTCGTTTACAGATCACTAGTGAAAAATTAGTTTAATTATAGATACAGTTTTGGGGATGCTAATACATTACATTCAGTTTCTTAATCCAATATTTATTGATGAGTTCGTAATGAATTATTGGTCCCAATATGTGAAATTTTCCTGTAAACCGAATTTCGTTTCAAAACATTTTTCTGAAGAAAATAGTTATGCATTATTATATTAAATGTTTACGGATTCCATTCAGCCTTTTCGTAAAATACAAAACAATCACTTTATTTAGACATCTTTTCTTATGAAAGAACTCTTCTCGTACTTTTTTGATTAGCATTTTATAAAAAAAAATATGTAACGTGTGTACTTCTACACATAGTTTGTTAATGAAGTTACGCAGACACTTTATTCTTATTTTTCTCTTTTTTATAAAGGCTAGTCTAGAAACTGTGAACTTAGGCCCGTCACGATTATCCGTCACGTTCGAGTTAAAAGACATCCATGTCCCGGGACCTTGAAGTCGTTAGCCTAACGCCTTAGACCGCACGGCTACCGGGTTGGCATGAAGTTTCTCATACTCCGTTACTAATTACTGTCGTATAGCCCTATGCGAAATTATATCAGTATGGCAATGCCATATATCCCAGCTCACTATGAAGAATGTTATGATCAGCTGTTGGCATGACATACAAAAGAAAGGACGAAACTCTCATGAAGAACTAGTAGCTAAATGCTAAGATTTCTTGTCAAGATGCTCTGTAAATTAGACGCTTCACAAACAATGAAACTAGAATCGTAACTTCGCGTTTAATAGAACTTAGTTTGTTGTACTTGGATTATAGCAATTGTCTTGTTAATTATAAGTGTAAGTTATGATTTGTGTTACCTACACAACATAATATATGTATACAGTATATTAGCGTAGTCCTTAATTTTCGATTTAAAAAATTCTTTGGACTAACCCACTACAATCGTTCCACATCAGGTCAAATTAAAATAGGAGAAAATTATCTCTAATGAATAATATTAAATTGATGCATCAAGCAACATAAAATTTTGAATGTGCTTACAATATGTTGAATATGGCCAAATTCTGGAATAAACACTTGTAATTTAGAAACAGCTTAAAGGAATGGAAATATAATTATATTGGACGGACGGCAGAGGCTCACTTAATTTTGTGTAACATTGCCATGATGTCCTTCTTGAAGTCAGTCATCTTGGATTCAGGTCAAAATTTTCAAATAGGAAGAGGGTCTTGTGGCATATTGCTTTGGGGTATTTATTTATACCACAAACATAAATTTGACATTACTTTCCAAGATACCTTTAATCACGTGTTAAAAACGAAATATTCCGATCTAATGCTGTTATTTTATATCTCTTGTAGTTACAGATAACAGATTTGTAAGAATTTTGGAAGCCTTTTACATAAATAACTTCCCTGAAACTGCTAGAGAAAGTTAAATATTTGTTTCACTATAGACTACAAATGTGTTTCCATCAAGAAAATTCATATCATGTTCTAAACAAAGAAGTAAAATTATAAGGTATCTTGGAAGAAACTGAGTATTCGTTATATGATAGCTTTACGGTAAGATTTAATTGTGTTTGCTAGAAAAGAACAAACGAGGTAAACACGGCTTCAAAAGAAAGATGAACGCAAAGAAAATACATTTCTGAAAATGATCTGCTTGAACTCAATACACCAAACGATACAGAGGTTAGAGAAAAGTGGATGGGTGTGTATCCGTACCCTCCAAGAGTGGTGAAAGAGGAACACTAATTTTATTACTCCAAAGTTGATTGCTGCTCTAGATCGGTACAAAATCACTGATAGAGTAGCAATATATATTTTGACAGCGACGGAAGAAGCATTACGCAATAGTATATACGAACTCGTAACAAATATGTCTTCCGTTCACGGATGTCGAGATAAAATCCGTAGCGAAGTTACACAGGTTCACAAAAAAAAAATTCAGAGTGCATCAAGTGTTTTAGTTGTCCATTGGGGCGGAAAACTACTGCCGAATTTCACTGGTAGAGATAATGTCGACCGGTTACCAATAACACTACTCAACAAGATTTTGGCACAAAAATTAGAATACCTGATTCTAATAGAACTTTTCACGTAGAATTCAAATATGTAGTCAGTTTTTCTCCATCACTCACCATTTTCCCGTGACACCCACGTGACCTTGCAAAATGGGTTATTTTCAGAAATTTGTTATTTACGTGCAGATAATCACATATAACTTCCACGGTAATTACAATATATGCACTGTTTATACCTCATTGGATTCGCAATGAAACGAACTTTACTATGATGTATACACCGTGTCACCATTTTTTATTTGAGGGAAATTCTAGAGGGATTTGTGGGACATTCCCTCCAAAAAGTAGTTTATAAGAATGTTTTTGTCTCATGTCACTATTCATATATTGATACAGAAACTAGAATTGCACCAAAACATAGATTTATGTAAACTCAATAGATCATGTTAATTTCATGTGAATCGCGTTATTCTATCTATAGATATAAATAGTTGTTTCTATTTACGGGTTTAAATGCAATGCGTTCAGCAAAGATAGAACAATAACGTTAACGTAGTGTTGTCGGCACATACATAAACACACAGGTACAAGCACAAATACACACAAGCACACAAATTTCACGATTGCTTTCTGTGGAAAATAAGTTAATTTTTACGATTTTGACCTGCCAATAATGAATTAAAAAATCTGGAAAGAACAGCGAAAAAAATAATTCGCTGAATTCCATTATCACTTTCAAGACAAGACAGTTAGTATCGCGTGGTGATGCACTGAGTTTCATTGCGTTCTGTGCTGCTTTGTGAATTATGAAGTGTAGGTTCGTGTGTGTACGTGTGTGATACCGTATAGGATACAAGATGCCGAGGAAGTGTGTAAATCACCCGGACAATTTCTGTTATGTATGTGGGGAGCTGGCATTTAAATTGCAACGTCGATGTTTCACTCCACTTGTGAGGAAGTGTTATCAGTTATATTTTGGTTGCAGCTTAGGAGACCAAGATAAGAACTGGGCTCCTCACTACATTTGTTGTACTTGCGTGAAACGTCTGACTGGGTGGGCAAATGGTGAACGGAACATGAACATCGGTGTACCCATGATCTGGAGGGAACCAAAAGGTCATTCTTCGGACTGCCACTTTTGTGTGACACAGATAATAGAAATTACCAGTAAATCTAAGCACACAGTGCAGTACCCTAATTTGCTATCAGCAATTAGGCCAGTTCCACACAATGCAGAATTATCAGTACCACAACCTCCAGCTCATCTTACTGTAGATGAAGATTACGTACTTGAGGCAACTGCTGAAGTACAAAATGAGGAAAACGATCCTATATATGTAGGAAGCACATCTACATTCGAGCCCCATCTGATAACTCAGGGTGAACTAAATGACATTGTTCGGGATTTAAAACTCTCCAAAATACAGGCTGAACTTCTTGCTTCTAGACTTAAAGGCTCAAATCTGCTCCATCGTGACACTAAAGTCTGTGTTTTTCGAAAGCGTCATGCAGAATTTCAGAACTAGTATTCTAAAGATAATGATTTAGTTTATTATTGTAACAATGCTTGTGCTGTCGTGGATACACTCGGACATGAACATGTAAGTACAGAGTGGAGATTGTTTATTGACTCTTCAAAAATTAGTTTGAAGGCAGTCCTTTTGCACAATGGCAACGAATTTCCTTCAGCGCCTTTGGCTTATGCAACTAACATGAAGGAAACCTATGAAAACATCAACATATTGATAGAAAGAATTCAGTATGAGAAATACAAGTGGACCGTTTGCTGTGATTTAAAAGTCATTTCTTTGTTAATGGGTTTGCAGCTTGGTTATACGAAATATTGTTATTTCCTGTGCGAATGGAACAGCAGGAACAAAGCGGAACATTACTACAAAAAGGAATGGCCAAAGCGTGTGTTAACTCCTGGACAGAAGAATGTTGTTTATCCCTCACTAGTGAGCCTTGGTAAGATAATTCTATCTCCTCTTCATATAAAGTTGGGGCTTTTCAAAAATCTTGTTAAGGCAATGGACAAAAGTAATGCAGGATTTTGTTATCTGAAGGAAACATTTCCTCGGGTTAGTGACGCTAAAATCAAGGAAGGGATTTTTGTAGGCCCCCAAATAAGATGTTTGATTCGTGACAAAAAAATTGAGAATCTCTTAACTCCGGTTGAAAAAACAGCTTGGTGTTTATTC
>JAGDQP010055850.1:0-13055 GCA_022664845.1 Lepisma saccharinum
CAAACAAAAGTTAATTTCGGGGGTTCCAGACTCAGTAAATACGTCCCTA
This sequence comes from Lepisma saccharinum, assembly GCA_022664845.1. Taxonomy (NCBI): domain Eukaryota; kingdom Metazoa; phylum Arthropoda; class Insecta; order Zygentoma; family Lepismatidae; genus Lepisma; species Lepisma saccharinum. Next base: position 50 of record JAGDQP010055850.1, read on the forward strand.
TCGAGACATGCTGCTGTGTGGGCGGTGACGCTACATTCGTCAGTGTTTCGTTCCATGGCGAAAGTGAGGCAAGAGTGACTTATGTTGAAAGAATTATAAAAAATACACTTTTTGTACACTTCAACCAAGATTTCAGCTCCTAATCTCGGCACCTTGCATTTAATAGGGGCAGTTATTTTTTGCATACTAACTTTCTATAGTACCTAGATTCTCCTAGCAAATTTCAGGGTAGGTTTTGTTATGATCTCATTTGACTGTCTTCTTGTTAGAAATAAATTAAAATTTACTCACCTTACAGACTTCCTAAAGAGTTCATTACCCAGTCGTCAAGCTTATGAATACGTAATTTCTGCATTCTATTTTCAGTAGTTGAATGCGTGAGAAAAAAAAAAGCAGGGGAGGGGGAACTGCAACAGTAATTACCAATCTATTATCCGCCATCTCATATCTTGGAACAATACTCGTACAATGAATTTGAGGAAGGTTTGCAATAGATAATTCTACTGTAACTCGCTTTTGCCTTTCACTTCATCCTTCCCTTTATTGTTCCTTCCCTATCAATAATCCACCTATTATTTCTTCACCAAACAGGCTCAAATAATCCTTTAGAACTTAACAGTAACATTGATAAAATTCCATTCCACCCATTTTACTCTTCTAAAGACTTTATTGGATTCTTAATTATGATATTTTTCCTAAGTGTTCTATGTCTATGAAATCCTTATATATTAGGAAATTCCGAAAAGATATACATCAATTCCCACCTTTATCATCGTCCATTTCATCAGTAACAATTAGAGCTATTGGAGGGCTTAATCTAATCTCCCTACGAATAATCTCCCTATCTCCTGCCATATTAGCGATACTTAGTAGAAACCATCAAAGTGTTGGACTCGGCATGAACGACATAGTGTTGGACTCGGCATAAACGACAACATTACCCTATTAATAAGCAATCTCCGACTTCCTAAACGTTCGTGAGAAATATTAGCCAAACAAAACAATCCAGAAAAACATAATCCATGAGCAATTATTAATACTAAAGCCCTCCCTAAACCCCCAAATACCTATTGTTATAACTCCTATTAAAACTAATCCTATGTGTGCAACAGAAGAATATGCAATTAAAGATTTAACATCCACCTGACGTAAACAAATTAAGCTCACATCCTATACTCTCACGATTCTAATACCAAACCATAATAACCCATCAGCAGCCGCTTCCAAATAAGAATAAATTCGCAACAATCCATACCCCCTAACTTCAATAACACTCCGGCAAGAATTATAGACCCACTAGCAGGAGCTTCAACATGTGCACTAGGCAGTCATAAATGAGCCAAAAATATTTGCATTTTAACAAGAAACGCTAAAACCATTGCGCAATACCATAAATAATCCAAAAAGAAACACCAAAACTAACAGACCATAAATTATACAAGACTCCCCCGACCCCCTCCAGGTAAAGAATCCCAACAAGTAACGGTAAAGAAGCCAACAAAGTATATAACAATAAATAAATACCAGCTTGCATTCGCTCTGGCTGATAATCTCAACCAAAAATTAAAAACAAAGTAGGAGTTAAGGATCCCTCAAAAAATAAATAAAACATAATAAGATTAGAAGAAACAAAACTCAAACAAGGTAATAAAAGTAAAACTAAAACCAACCCAATAGAACCAGTACTATAAAAAGAAGAAAACAAAACTCTTTCACTAGCCATAATTATCAAACGAATAATCCACACAGTTAATAGTACTAAAGAATAAGACAAATTATCAAATCAAAAACTATACCTCAAGCTTCAAGGGCAAAGTCCCACACAATTATTAATAATTAATTTTAAAAAAAAACATAAATGAAAAATTTTGCACAACTCATCATATATTTCCTATAAACCCTGAAGTAATTACCAATCAATTATCCGCCATTCCATATTTTGGAAATACTCGTACAATGAATTTGAGGAGGGTTTGTAATAGATAATGCTACTTTAACTCGATTTTTTGCCTTTCACTTCATCCTCCCCTTTATTGTTGCTGCTCTATCAATAATCCACCTACTATTTCTTCAAACAAGCTCAAATAATCCTTTAGGACTTAACAATAACATTGATAAAATTCCATTTTACTCTTCTAAAGACCTTATTGGGTTCCTATTTTCCCTGAGTCTTCTATGTCTATGAAATCCTTATATATTAGGAGGTTCAGAAAATTTTATCCCAGCAATCCCCTTAGTAACTCCAGTCCACATCAAACCAGAGTGATCTTTTCTCTTTGCCTACGCCATCTTACGATCAATTCCTAATAAATTGGAGGAGTTATTGCCCTAGTAGTATTCATTTTAATTCTTATAATCATACCGTTCTATCATAAAAGAAAAATACGAGGCCTTCAATTCAAATCATATTTTGAATTATAGTGTCAGTAGTTATTTTACTAACCTGAACTGGAGCTCGACCCGTAGAAGACCCTTTTATTTTAACCGGCCAAGTACTAACAGTAATTTACTTGATATATTTTCTATTTGCCCCTCAACTATCAATACTATGAGATTTCCTTTTAACAAAGAAAAATTAGTCCTTGGGCCGAGATTAAACATGTGTTTTGAAAACATACCACAGAGGAAACTCTAAGGACTTTAAATACTAATTACAATACACTTAAATTAAAAAGAAATTTTAAAAAAAGCTTAAATCCTACAAAAAACAGCAAATGATTCAAGGATAATGGTAAAAATCTTCTTCAAGCAAGATATATTAATTTATCATAACGAAAACGAGGTAAAGTATCACGAACTCAAATATAAACAGAAGAAATAAACAGTGCCCTAATAATAATAATAAAAAACATTACAACCTAAAAAAAAATAATAGCAAACAAAACTCCCTTAAATAAGATTCTAGCATATTCCGCCATAAAGATAAGAGCAAACCCTCCAGTACTGTATTCAACATTAAAATCCGAAACAAGCTCAGACTTTCCCTCAGCAAAATCAAAAGAAGTCCTATTAGTTTCAGCTAAACAACTAAACAAAAAACCAGTCAAGTCAAGTCAAAAGGGAAACTAATAAACAAAAGCAATAAATGCTCCTGATAAATATTAAAATCATAAAGATTATATCTTCCACTCAAAAAAACAATGATAACAAAATCAAAGCAAGACTTACTTCATAAGAAATAGTTTGTGCCAGAGCTCGCAACCCACCAAGCAAATCATAATTAGAATTAGAAGATCAACCAGCAGATATTACAGTATAATCTCCCATACTTGTACAGAAAACAAACACACACACACAAAGAAAGAAAGAGAGAAAAAAAAGTAGTTATTAAACCCACAAGAGGGACACATAACACTAATAGAGACAATAACAATCTAAACGCAGGTGCCAAATAATAAGGATAATAATTAGATAAAACAGAACGTTTGTTCCTTAGTAAAAAGTTTCATAGCATCTGCGAATGGCTGAAGGATCCCACAGAATCATACCTTATTAGGCCCCCGACGAATCTAAATATATCCTAACACCCTCCGCTCAAGCAAGGTCAAAAAGCAACTCCAACCAAAACTCCAATAATCAGATCAATATAAGAAAAAAGGACCCAACAAAAAAATTATAATATATTACTACATGAGAACTCCTCCCATTTTTAGATCATAAATCTAATACACTGATCTGTCAAAGTAGACATTTAATTTTGTTCAAAAACAAATAAATATTACAAATACGTGGCCCTTTCATACTAAAGTATCTCAATCAATAGAAGGATAGAAACCGATCTGGCTCACGCCGATCTGAAATCAGATCGTGTAAGAATTTAAAGGTCGAACAGACCTTTTTCTTAAGCACCTACACCTAAGTAAATCTTAATCCAACATCGAGGTCGCAACCCTCTTTGTTGATAAGAACTCTCAAAAGAGATTACGCTGATATCCCTAAGGTAACTTAATCTTATAATCACAATGGATCAAACCGTACAACACCATTAAGTGAAATAATTAGAGAAAAGTTTATAATTTTCCCAACTTAATATAATTACTTAAGCACAAAATTATCAACAACACAATCTACACCTAATAAAACAATATAAAGATCTATCGTTCTCCCCAGCTATTTAAGCCTTTTTACTCAAAAGTAAAATTACACAATATTAAAAAAAGATAGTTATTGCCTTGTCCAATCCATCATACAAGCCCACAATTAAAAGACTGATGATCATGGAACCTTTGCACGGTCATATACCGCGGTCATTCGAAACAAAATTCATTGAGCAGACCAGACCTTATATTCTTCCCAAAAGACCGTTTTTGATAAACAGGAAGGGAATATTTTTGCCGAGTTCCTTTAATTCAGCCTACAACATATACTAATAATATCATAATTTTTTTTATTTAAAAAAAAAAATAAGAATAAAATAATTCAAATCTTATCAACAAATAACCAAAATATAAACTTATTAAACAAATTATAACAAAACTATACTTGATAGCTATTTCTAAGCCAACAACAATAAACTATCCATTACATGTTTATGAAAAATAACTAATCAAGAGCAAATTCCCCTGATTCTAACTGATCAAAAAATAAGTAGTTAAAAACCACATTTTACCTAAAACTCCTGTACAACCAGATATCAGAAAACCGACTAACCTTTAAACTACTAAGATAATATTAAAGAGTTATTTACAACTACACCCCCATATCCATTAGATCTGTTTGCTTCTGGATAAAGCAATACTCCTTCCACCTTAGATATTCCCTGATACAAAAACCCTTTTCCTCTAGTATCCCTATAGACTTTCTTAATCAAAAATCAATTCCGACTACCAATCCGAAATCCTCAAACAACTTTCCAATCCTACCTTGTATCGTCCCCTCGAGGAAGATCCCACCCAATCCTTCCTTAATAAGATCCGCACCTACCTCCAAGTGCATAGACCTCATGAGGGACTGTCGCGTTCCACTCTGTCCTGACAATCCCACAACCCCTAAATTTTACCTACTTACCCATAAACCTGGTAATCCCGGCAGACCCATCGTTTCCAGTATTAGCTCTCCCACTGAAAGAATCTCCGCCTTCCTTGACAACCATCTCCAACCGTTTATCCAGGCTCTCCCTTCCCACCTCAAGGATACTAATCACTTCCTCTTCACAACATATTTTTTCTCTGATCCTCTCCCACCTGACACCATCTTAGTTACAATCGACGTGACGTCACTATACCAACATTCGCCACACCCATGGTCTCGCTGCCCTTGAACACTCTCGACACACGCTCCAGTCCTGATAAACCCAGAACACTATTTCTGCTTAAGCTAGCCCAGTTTGTCCTCACCATGAACTTCACCTTTGAGAACCACAATTTCCTGCAAATCAAAGGCACAGCCATGGGTACTCGCATGACCCCTTCCTACGCCAAACTTCTCATGAGACGCCCGGAGGCCCAATACCTCAACTCCACACCTCTCAGACCCTTTACCTGGATTCGCTATATCGACGATATTTTCTTGATCTGGACCCACGCACAAGAGTCACTGGAAATATTTCTGCAAAACCTCAACTGCGCCTTTCCCATCAAGTTCACTTGGTCCTTCTCGAGGGAAAACATAACTTTCCTTGATGAAGATGTCTGGCTCAAGAACAATCGACTTGAGACAGACGTTCACATCAAACCTACCAACAGTATGCAGTATCTCCATTTCAACAGCTCTCATCCATACCACACCAAACGCTCTCTTCCATACGCTCTTGCTGTCCGGGGCTCCCGCATTTGTTCCTCTGATGACCTGCTCCAAAATAATTTCAGTACCCTCTCCTCAGCTCTCACTGACCGTTGATATCCCAAACACCTCATGTGTAAACAACTGGACCATGCCCGCAATCACCCTGACTTCAACCGACATCCCCCGAAGCTTCCTCCGCTCCCATTCTTCTCACCCAGTACTACCCCAGCCTTCAGACCCTCGAAAAGCTCCTCAAACTGGCGCACCCCATACTCACTGCGTCACCTGAAACTGAAAGAGTTTTCCCGTCATGCCCGAAAGTAGTGTACCGCAGACCTCCGAATCTCAACACAATTCTCACCAGAACTGGACCAATCCCGCCCCCTGCCCCCAAACCTGGAAAGTGCAATAGACCCCGCTGCAGAACCTGCCCTATTTTTGATCCCAGTTTGACCTTTACATCCTGTAACTCACAAGACCTTCTCTTTCCGACACTCCGGCAGTTGCATATCTTCCAATCTCGTGTATCTCCTACTCTGTAAGCTATGTTCTGTCTTCTGCGTTGGCGAAACCCAAACTCCTCTAACAATCCGCATCAACAGCCGTCGCTGCTCCTCCAAATCACAACTTCCGCACCTTCCCATACCTGAACATACTTCCTACCACGGCTGCACCTTTGACAAAGCTTTTCGAGTCAGAATCCTGAACCCTGACTCACCTGCCACAATTAGAAAGAGATGGGATCAGACGTACATTTCTATCCTTTCCGCCAACCATAAACCCGGCCTCAACTGCCTATAACCCCCTGCAGCATAGTGTTCTTTTTTTCTTCCTTTCTCTTCTTTGTTCCGTCTCTAGTTGCACTTTTATTCTATTTTTTAATTTTGTTTCTTTGTTCTCCCTTTTCCCTTAATTTTCATTATTATAATTTCCCCATCCGTCTCTGATTCTTGACTCTTATTCCTTCAGAGTACTCTCTTATCCCTTCAGAGTACTCTCTTATCCCTTCAGAGTACTCTCTTATCCCTTACCTGCTCCTAGTAACCTTCGCTTTTTCTTCTCCATTTGGCGTTTTCTCCGACCCATCTTGTCATTTTCCCGCCTCCACAACCTGGCCACACTGTTACCCAGCATCAATTGGCACGATGGCATGTCCTTAACACAAATGCCGCTTCTTTCCGCTTGTCAGAGCCATCGGTGCAGTGCGTTGTGTGTATTTTTCAGTAACTGACCGGAAGGATAATTGATGGCGTGTGACATAGTGGGATTCTCTATCCAGTTATTAAAGTTATTCATATATTTATTAAACAGGCCTCGAAGGGGGGGGGGGGGGGGGGGGGATACGAGGGGCACGCCGTGCCCTTACCTTTTTCATTTTGGATTTGGCGTACTCCCTACCTTTTTGTTAATGGGAGCTCATTGCCTTTACTTTCAATAGGCAATTGCCATCACTAGGTTCAAGCGTACCCTTACTTTTCTAACCTACTTCTCCAGGCGTACCCTTATCTTTTCTAACCCACTTCGAACACTGTTATTAAATGCGATTTAGTGGATAGTTTATTAACAAAAGAAGTTAAAAGAGACTATAAAAGTCTGATTTAATAAGTATGTCTTTCAACGATGTTATTACATGCTTTATATCAGCAGATGCTGAAATTTATTGTATACTTTATTATGACCCGACCAACGGTGGCCGGAGTAAATTGTGTTGACTTTAGCTGATTTATATCAATTCATAAATACACAGCTTGTGTTTCAGCATTCAGTTGTTGGATTCTTTTGATGAATTGATCTCATCCTTTGAGAGGTTCTTCAGCTATTTCGTCTCTCTCACCAGAGGCAAATAGTCTCTCCTATCCCCAAGAGGTCATTCCGACGGGCAGCGACTCTCTTGCTAGAGTTGTCCCGGACAGAATAGATTTCTTCCAGAGAGGTCCTTATCGGTCCGTGTCCTCTCTCGCTAGAGGATATCCTGGTGGGCGTATACCTCTCCTGAGAGGTCGCTCAGGGAAACGGTCTCCTCCCGGGGACGTTATTTCTCTCGTGGTCGGTCTCTCCTACCTACCCTATTCATCCAACGCATCGAGTAACGTCACCAGTAGGAGCACTCTCTTGCAGCAGATCGTTTTAGGTGGTACGTGACTGGAAGCTATCATCCCAGAACCAAGGAAACATTCAATCATCGCTACGCTTACCACCCTTAGTAGAAGTCTTGCGCAGTCATCACACGGCGCTCCTCCTCTAACGGCTACTGGCGCTCAGACAGGTACTACGTGACAGTTAAATATGGCGCTCGAGGGAGCTGTCTCTTCCTCCCAGGGAGTGAAAGAAGACGTCGGTCCTGGAAGAGTAAAGGAAGTTGAGGTTGGAAGTAGTTCAAGATCGGCAGCAGGAGTGGAGAAAGAAATGATACGCCAAGAGAATTCTGACTCACTCATACAATCTGGAAACCAAAAGACTGGGTCAAATGACACAGATGACCAAAGAATGGGTCGTAGCAATGAAGAAGTGAGATGTGAGACATGCCAGAAGGTGTGCCCAGTAAAAAGCGAACCGTCACAAGATGGATTCATGACTCGTTGGAAGTGCATGGAGTGTTCAGATGATGTTTGTTACTGGAATGGGTAACCATGTGAAGACCGAACCGGATGACACAGTGGATAAAACTGGAGGGTCTTGAGAGCTAAAATGGCTAATGATAATGCAGAAAGCAATAAGGGCTACAGAAAAACACCACCGGTCTCTCCTACCTTCCCTATTCACCCAACGCATCGAGTGACGTCACCATTAGGAGCACGCTCTTGCAGCAGATCGTCCCAGGCGGTACGTGACTGGAAGGTATCATCCCAGAACCAGGGAAACCTTCAACCATCGCTTCTCTTATCACCCTTAATAGTAGTTTCGCGCCGTCATCACACGGCGCTCCTCCTCTAACGGCTACTGGCGCTCGACAGGGACTACGTGACAGTTAAACGCTCTGTCCATTTTACCTCCTACCATGTGAAAACGCTTTTGCGAAACGTAACAGTTTTTCTTTTGTGTTTGTGAAGTTCTTGTACATATATATGTAGTTTCGTATTAGATTACACACATATTCACTTATCTAAAAGTCACTACGATATTTCGTGCTTATAGTTGCACATTTTCAAGTATAGAGGAAGAGAGCTAGGTGCACGTGTTCACAGAGACAAGGGAAGGTTGAAGTGACAGTGGCGACACGTAGCGGACGATGAATCAAAACTGGATAATAACTGACTGCTATAATGTGTAATTTCCGGAACTTGAAATATTAATAACTGTATAGCGTGTAAGTACAGAGTGGGATCGTGGATGGAAATGTGTTGAAAATGCAGAATAAAAAATATTCTCCTTTATTTTCCTTCATTTTTTTTTTTTTTTTTTTAAATTTATCTTAAATTGCCCTCCCGGCTTTCCTTTGTGCTAGTTATATACATAGACTGCATTCCACTTTTCTGACTACGTTTCCCTTACTGAGTCCCAGTTTTTATTTTTTTTTATTGTACCCAGTTCAATTTTCAACACAAAACACCCATTTCCAAATCCCGTTTCCCATCAGTACTTGCACACACGCAAAGCGTCGTTAATTGTTTTTTATGTGAGCTAAGAGAAGCTCCGCCGCCATCTTGTTTTTCTATCCATTTGAACTGTGAACGTGTGCTGAATGAACTTCATTGTCTACTATTGATAACGGATGAAACCGACAATTATAATTGACTTTATAGTGTTGAGTGTGTAATTGTGTACTTGGTTTTCGTCAAGATATTACGGAGGTCCAGATCCCTTCCTTTCTATTAAAATTTCACTTATTATATTGCCTATCCGGCCTTCTCCTATATGTACTTTATATATGTTCTTTCGTATACTATTTTGTCGATATATGATTCTTACTTAATCAAAATAGACGTATGTTTTATGATGTGGTGCGTATGTTTGAGGTGCTCGTACAGTCTTGTTAGTGGATTTTCTGTTGTGAATTATGTATATGTTCCTTGAGCCTGACCCGGAGGTTGGGTTTTCCTATATACAGGCTTTTACATTCGCATGTTATCGAATACACCCCACTGCCTACATCTTTTGAGGCATAGTAAATCTTATAGCGGGTGAAATATTCGTCAATAGTTTTTGGTGGGACTGAAATTTTGACAGAGATATATACTTTATTCAATCTGTCTGTAATATTAGGAAAGATACGGATACTGATTCATTTCAGGTCCTCAGTACTTATGTGGCAGGGGTTGCTTTGTTGTTGGTAGTAAATGGTTAGATCTAGGAGATGGATCTTTCCCTTCGTTTCCGGTTCCAATGTAAATTTTAATTTATAATGAATGTGGTTTAATTGATAAAATAGGAAGTCTAACTGTTGCTCTTGCTTATAAAAACTTAGCGAATCATCAACATATCGGTAGTATCTAAACTGTTGGAGTGTTGAGTGTTTCAGAATATTCGTTTCGTTTAGATTTATTATTATGTCCGATAGTTGGGGACAGCGGATTGCCCATACCTAACCCGTTATTTTATAAGTAGTATTTACCCTCAAATTGAAAATATTATTTTGTAAACAGAACTGCAGCCTTTCGATAATTGCTTCTTGCAATGTTACAATAACACTACATTACATATATAAAATATAAATATTATTATGAATCAACAGAGAAATCAGTTCTATAGTTGACTCTATTTATTGATCTCTGTAACAGAGATATAGACATCTTGTACTTGATCTCAATAATTCCCAAGATCGAATAAGTTCACAACTCATATCTCACCAAGGCGCTTATATGTTGAACATAAATAATATACGAAATACTTCTTCTGAATTAACATTCATCATCTTCGTATACATCTGTAGATCTCTCAAAAGGTATTAGTATCAAATGTAAACATGTCTTCTTTATGTATACCTAAAAATATTATAAAGGACAATACTCCGTAACATGTCCTCAAATATTCGGTATCTAAGATCGCGGAAACAATATAAACAACTATTCTTTATTTAAGATAACCGCGCATCGCAAACATTTCTAGAATTCTGTAACCACTGTTGCCAACAACTAAATTCATTTGAGTATACATAATAAAATGATACCACAGCACTTACAAAGGAAAAATTACATTTTATATGTTATCACCCAATACATTGAAATATCCCACTCTTAAAATTCATGTACAAAAGTAAAGTCTATCAAAATCATAAATTCAACTTGATCATAAATTTCTTGAATTTGAAAGATTTCTTATAATGTCTTTCTATAACCTCTGATAAATGAATCTCATGATTAACCTATAATAAGATTCATTTTTAACTCGCTGCAGTATTTAAATTGTGTCCAACAGCATTATTTATTAAATGTTCCAACATCTGATGCCTGGATCTTCGTATTGTGAACACTAAATATATGTGGAAGTATCAAGTAATTCAATTTTTATATACGTAATAACATAATCGTCGTAGTCATCATGTATATTGCATAAGCATTGTCAAAGTAACCACTAGAACACCTTCGAAAATATCCTTCATCCAGCTATATGGAATCAACCATGAAAAATAGGCATACACTTTGAACATCGTTCGTAATTAGATTTGATTTATGTATATGGAAATACCCGTGAAAAATGAATGTTCATTCGATCTACGTTCATAAACAGCTGCCACTTCAATACTTCATTGTATATGTCGCAGTAATACAATGCTTAATATATCTTATTTTCACTGTAGTAATATTTAAACAACATGTTTTATGTTCACCGAACTTTCCACTCATAATATTAACGAAATAACTGTATTTACATAATTCTTGATTTCCTCCTATCGTATGTAAAGTAATACGAAAGTAACCAAGTATACATTAAACTGGAAAACATGCTGTGTTATTTTCCTTGTATTTTATAGTAATATCCAAACATCTTAATGTGTACTTCTTCTTAACCTTTTTCCTATAATTGGGTTGTCGTTCGAAACCATCATTGCATGGTGTACGGCCTAACCATGAAAAATCAACGACACTTGAACTACCGTTCGATAATAGCTTGTATTGCTGTTTTGTAAAATAAATAAATAATAATAATAAAAAAAGAACTGACCACTTCTACTTGACCTTTCGTTCAAAAACATCATTTCATGATGTATGGCTTAACCATGAAAAATCCTCAACACTTGCAGTACGTTCGATAATAGCTTGTACTGCTATTTTGAAAAAACCGTCTGCATTGACCACATCAACTTGAACTCTCATTCGAAATAGTGCTCTTCGCTGAAGTATCCATCATGATCTTACTTAAGAATTGCATTCGTAAATTAGCTTAACCAAGAAAGGTAAATATACGCACCTGAACTTCTTCCTGACCCAATTATTGCTCATCTGGAAGTGAAGAAGTAAACTGTAGAATATCCTTTCGTAATCTCCTGAATCTTTATTCTTTCATCATTGGAACTTCGTATTGAATTCTTTTAATTTCCTTACATGGTAAAAGTGGTATCCCATATCTCATGAAACATTAGCGCATTGACATGATGAGTTGCCTTTGCCGACTGCGCTAATTCTGCAATGTTATAATTACACTACACTCCATATATAAAATATATTATTATGAATCAACAGAGAAATCGGTTGTATAGTTGACCACAACTATTTATTGATCTCTGTAACAGAGATATAGACATCTTGTACTTGATCTCAACCATTCCCATAATCGAATAGGTTCACAACTCATATCTTACCAAGGTGCTTATATGTTGAGCATACATCCGTACAAAATACTTCTTCTGAATTAAGATCCTTCATCTTCGTATACATCTGTAGATCTCTCAAAAGGTATTAGTATCAAATGTAAACATGACTACTTGATTTATACGTAAATAATATAAAAGACAATACTTCGTAACATGTCATCGAATATTCGGTATCTAAGATCGCGGAAACAATATAAACAACTATTCTTTATTTAAGATAACCGCGCATCACGAACATTTCTAGAATTCTGGAATCACTGTTGCCAACAACTAAATTCATTTGAATATACATAAGAATATGATACCACAGCACTTCTATTTCCTATTATGTTTATTTCAATTTTCTTAGCAAAAATTCAGAACAATACACAACTAAGTCAGTAGGTATGGAGATAAACATGCCCACCCTCAATCGAAGCAATCATCGAATTGCTGCAGTTCTGTTTACAAAATAATGTTTCAGTTTCAGTATAAATACTACTTACCACATTACTGGTTATGTATGGGTAATCCACTGTCTTCGATACTCTC
>JAGDQP010055854.1:0-13055 GCA_022664845.1 Lepisma saccharinum
TCACCGTTCAAGCTGGCGATAGGTCCATATTACTGTAGGAAGTATTCAGGGAACATGAGAGCTTTAGAAAGCCTGAAAAAGGTTTTTCATAGGCCTTGATTCTGTATCTCTCCTTGAGTACCGAGTAATTATGAAAAAAAAAATGAGTATGAAAATTGTATTGATATTTAAGAGAGTTTGGATAGAACAACCAATGGGCAAACACCTTAAACTATTTTCTGTTACATGAAGACTTTCTAAAACTAATTGCAATTTTTGTTTTAGGGTTTTCTAAATGATGTCTCAATTACATGCATACTATATTTAAATCATAACGTAGACATCCAAGCATACAAATACAAAGATCAAAACCAAGGAAAGACAAGTGAAACTAAATTATAAATTGTAAATAATATTTTCTTTAGAAAATTGAAGAAGTTACTAAATAAATGTTTTTGGTCTATTTGATTCGTTTGAGTGGCGCGACATCTTACTTCTGCAGAAACCATAACTGTCCTGATACATTTTTCCCCCATAGTTAGGATATTTTGATAATAACCTCTGCCATTGCCAATTACTTACATCGTCATCATTTTGAGTGAAAATACCCACAACTATGGACGTGTAAAGTGTATGTTTAGTGGACTTTACAACCCATGTTTCCAGAAAAGAATCTTCATCAAAAGCCGGTAGCTTTTCTTCCCTTTAACAAATAAGAAATATTTCCAAGTTGCAAATTCCTCTTTTGAAAAGAAGTGTGTTGGGTGAAAAAGTGTGTTGGCTCATTCGATTGCGGGCCTGCCAAGTTTTAACTCTAGGAAAAGCTGATATTGGTATCTACAGAAGCTGACAAAGGATAAGAAAAGCTGACATTGATCGTAATTGCTATTCAAATTAGTGCCTTCAAAGAACAAGGGAGCGTGTTTTTGAGATTTACTTGTTTTGTGGTAGTCAGTGACACGTTTAGCTTTCTTTAAAAACAAAAAGAAAAGACGGTCATTGCTGTGAGGACAAATTTAAAACAAACTGCACAATTGTTTATATTTTGTTACATCATGGTAGTCAGTTGTATTATTCAAAATTACCTCAGGATCATCAAGATTTTCTGCAAGTTGTGTTTGTTTATATTTGAAGTGCATAAATTCATCATGAAACTATTAAAATCATCACCGATCGGCCCTGGTTGAGTGGTAGAGCGTTGACTTAGCATTCCGGAGTTCATGGGTTCAATCCCATGGACTGACAATCCAGACTGAGGTTTTGCAGGTTTTTTCCCCCACAGTTACATTTGGCAAATGCCGGGTAGGTACTTTCAACTTAGGCCCTGGCTGACATTTTCTCGTATCCTTCCCGCCCCCTATCCCGGCCTGAGCTATACATGCCTAAAGGCCTTAAAAGAAATTAAAATTAAATTAAAATATTCAAATCGTCATTGGTGAACTTCAATACATGTTTGAATCTACTACAAAAATATTTGACGAGATTGAAGTTATTTCCCGTGCTTTTAACATTGAGAAAAGTACTGCTGGAAACAAATTTCATTCTTAAAAGGCATAATGCAATTCACAGTCATATTCAATCAACTACTGGATGAGGCCTCTTTCGGGGGGAGGAGGTGGTCTACTGCTCCCACGTTGACCAGACATGTCGGAGAGGAGAGTCGAAGCTCTCAACTGTGATCACCACTGTCTTTTATTCACAGCAACTCCCCAATTGTCCTCACGATGCTGGGTCAACACCAAAATTTTGAGACCCCACCGGGAATCGAACCCGGTACCGTTCGCACTGATGTCGAGAGCGCTACCGAATAGGCTACACGGGAGGCTCTTTAAAAGGCATATTTAGCTTTAAATATTTTAACTAATGTGAAAAGAATACTTTAACTCCTAAAACAAATTGAACGTTTTTTCAGTCTTTCACTTCCATCAATACATAATAGATCTTTAGCGGATAAACCAATCAATAAATTTGAATTGTTAAATTGATTTGTCCTATCAAATCAGTCTACTGAAATCTTAAACACAGAATGTACAAATCTGCCTATTAATTTACGCACCTATTCTGACATTGTCTTTCAGTAAAACGAGACATGGAGATTCTCTTCGCGGTGTTACATTCAAAGAATTGAATCCTGAAAGAACGATACGTTTCTGTCACTGGATCCTGAAACAAATACTTTAGGGCTCATGACTCTAGCAGTATCAATAGGTAAGATAGATGATTTGAGAATTGGATACACTGCAATTGTTCTATTATTGACCGACTTCAGCAACAGCCATCTTACACTAGCATGCTTGATAACACATTAATAGTCCGTATCAAGAAATTGAAAAAAAAAAAAGTTCAAACTTGTAAATAAATATGTACATCAAATCTGGAAGCTGCTCCAAACGCTCCATGGCTTTTTCTAGCAGTATGTAACGCAGACTTCCATGTATATAGATTATTTCATTTAGTGCACATAGTTTGCTCTGGCCGAGGCTTTGTTTTCCAATATTTACTGCTGCGTTGTCTACACACATTCTCAAATAATAAGTTTCATTTACTACAGGCTTTATTGAAGCATCATTCAATCATGAAATTAGATGTGCCAGTACTTTAATAATTTAATCTTGCAATAACTCTCCATTGATTTATGGCATGTAATATCATCATTGGACAGGGTCTACCACCGTGGAGAACAAGGAATACTCAAGGAAATCTACAACTTATGAGTGAAACTAAAGGAAAATTATGAGATGGACCTGTCCACAGTTGGTAAGAGCACTGCCTAGGCAAGGCGGAGATCGTGGGTTCCATTCCCACTGCTGACCGGATTTTTTTCAGTGTGTCAAAATCCTCTATTTGATAGAAATTATGTTTTCTTTTCACATGTGAAATACCAATAATGAACAAGATGTTTGAACTGGATGGTGGCGGGATTTAAAAAATGTAATTTGGGTTTTATTTACATTTTCCACTTTTATTGTCACAAAGAACGAAGGGAAAACACTCATAAATGACCACAGGAGACAATATTCCATATTTGTTGATCCGTTTAAACATGAAGCGATGAAGGAATTAAAACTTAATTTTTTTTCAATAAACCTGCTTTGTGACATTCCTTGTTTTCTCCCGACACCCTTCAATTTCAATCAGGGAGCGATTTTCTGAATTGTGATTCAACAAATAATGCCTCCTTTAACTCAGCATAATTTCCATTTGGGAATTTTCTGCTTAGTTATTTGTATCTCACACCTTCCTTCTCCGCTTTCACAAAGTTTTCCATTACATCTAGTTTTGTGTGAAGAAAGACGAGGAGAACTTTCCGAGGATCGACCAAGGGCAAGCAGACCAGAGCTGAAACAGGGTCACTTTTGGTGCCCCGATAGACCCGGTCTAACTATAATGAACTGGGAATTTTCGACGGCTTATTTTTCTTGCTCAGGGGAGTAATATCTCCGGGCCTGGTCACTTCTGAAAGCAACACAGCATTTTCAGAGGTTAGATTTAAGCCCAGCATTCGTAATTATATAAGGAACACGTATTTTCATCAGTGTTACTGTAACTTTGTTGTGCTGTGTTATCAGAGGGAATATTGAGTGAATTTCAGGCTACAGCAAAGTTCTGGTAGTCTTTTCATTTAGTGCTGAGGTAATTTTATACAATGGTTGCTCCACTCGACTGTTTATCGAACACCTTCCCCATTTACCTAATGTCCCAATGTCTATGGAGCCCGTTAGGTGGCACTAAAGGTATGTGCTATATAGTACTGAGACTATGTACTCTTACTTTCTACACTTGCAGCTATTGCGTTAGTAGTTACTGCGTAATAAAATAGGAATATGTAATTCTTGGCTTAGCTGAACAGAAATATAGCATAAACACAAATGCACCCAAGAAAGTATTAGAATTGCTTTCTAATCAGAAGATAAAGTTATTACGTATTTGATCATATTATCTTTAAGTGATGATTTCAACTCGTCACATCCATACTTAAAGAAACGTCACCATTTTGTTTTGTATCTGAATGTTACATAGAATATTGGATAGACATCAGAAATAATAACATAGGCTTATTCTTATCTTTTCAGATTATTTAGAGGCAATGGACGAAGATTTGGACGAAAATGTAGCAATAACGAAGCGACCGAACCCTAATTTGTTTTGGACAATGCAGAGTGAGGAACGAATACCAATTCGACGTCATTCATCGTTAGGTTTACTTCGAACCGATTCTGCTAAAAAGCGCTATTTACCTTATCATCCTGTGGCGCGCTTTAGAGGCATCGAAAGACCTCTGACCTTACCTCTGGAGTTTTATGAACAACAAATATTACGAGAAGTTGCTGAAGATGAAGGTAAATATATATATTTATAACGTATTATTTATTTTCTAACAGTTATATGTTTTTTCCTGTAAATTAATAAAACGTAACGTGAGACTTATTTTGAAGATAACAGGTTCATTGAATAATTTTACAAAGAATTATTTCAAGAGCTCTCTGCTATAGCAAGGCAAGTCAAAGAAATTAGTTTTCAGCTAAAAGCATTTGAAACTGTTGTCACTGTTTTTATGTACTGTGCAACAAACACAGCGTAATATTTTTCGTAGAGCGTTGGCTTCGCATTCAGGACTGCCGCAGTCCTTCGACAAAACTAAGAGACTGACGTCAGATTCAGCGGCCTCCATTATCCCAGTCGTCTTCAATCTGGTGACGCTACAACCTTCTTCCACGGTATTTTTGGAGTATATGTACTCAGTCTGTCGCACTTGGATTTTCACTAGTTTATTCTCAGATTAGTTATAACGATGTACAAATTATTGCTATGACCTTTCCATTTAGTATTTTTTTTTACTATGCGGACTTTAGTGCGTTGTCATCAAAGTCACCTTCAGCGTTTATGGTAGTGGCTACAGGCACGTCAAGTTGTGACCCTAATGCAGGTACGTCCATTGCCCTCAAAACATTGCAGACACACGAGCTCTGTAGCCATTGGAGAAGGAAGGTCGAGTACTGTTCGTTCACTGTTCCAGTTACTTTGGCGGTCAGCTTTACGTGACACATCACAGTAGTGTGGTGTAAATATTCTTTCAAAATACAACGCACTCGGTGGTTCTAGAAAGTAGAGCGTCGGCTTACATCATGGGACGCTCGGAGTCTGTCCTTGTTTAGGAGAATCAAACTATTTCAATTTTTCTTCAGAGAGCTGATATTACCTATAAATTTATGCTCCCTTGTGCTTTCATAGACGTATTCAACCTTTTACTGCGTCTTTGCAATTATACACGCGTTACGGACATGTAGTGTCGAGTAGGCAAAGGCGGGTAAGTGATCAACTTAGACTTATTTTTATTCACATGTATGGAAACCAAGTATCACATCCACTTCCCTTTTAAGTTAAACAAGACTCCATTTCTTTATTCCTTAAAACGTAGACAAGAATAAAAAGTCGTTGGTATCATTATTTAGAATTATTATTATTACTACATTTAACCATTTCCTTACGTTACTTATTAAAATTTATAAACTTCGGTGAAAATATATGCGTTTTCGAATAAACACAATCGCGCATACTGTCAAACAGATGTCACACCATGAAACCATAGGAACTTTAACTGCGATTAAAAGCAGAAAGAAACCGGAACAGTGACAGATGTAGCAACTTCTTCGGCACTTAGACCCAACCTAGAACGCCATCATTTTCCCTCGCCAATGAACGAGCAACATTAGAGTCACAACTGACATACCTCTAGCCACACTATAGTTTTATACTATAAAGTTATTTGCGCTTGCTTCTTTAAAAAAAAGATCCAAATCAAGGTTAATTGTGCCGCGGCATTATGGGAAATCAATGTAACAGTTGCCATATACACTAATGGCATCTAACGGGACTTTATAGAAGCTATGCAGCCATTGGATAAAGTGGCTGTACACATTTACCACCTTGTTATTACAGGAAGCCCCTCAATCAATATCGTAATGATCCTTCAGTAACACCCTGTTGTTTGAGGAAATATAGGTAGTGTTGGGATCGTATATGACGTGGTAGCACTATCTTAACATATACGATATGATATTATGGTAGAGACCTTATGACCGTAGATCGTTAAATAGAATGGTTATTTGATGAATAAATAGAGCAATGCTTATATACGTTTTACCGACACCAGTTTATTATAAAGTTCCTATATATTATATATTTACAATTTGTTGTACAGATAATAATCTGAGCGTCCCGAACATGGGCTCTGTAATTACTACTATAGTGGATCACCTCTTGTAATGATTTTACTTAGGTTTAGGAAAGGAGGTTATTCCTAGACGGGACACTAACTCCAGTGCGAGCTAGCAGGTAAAGGTATACCAACCTAAGTTGGGGGGTAAGGTGAGAGTCCTGACTCCAGTGCAAGCCAGGTAGAGGTGACCACTTTTCGGATCGAAGAAGTGATGCCTTCAAAGGTGATTGACTGGCCTTTTTATACCCTCATTTGTGGGCGTATCTTCAGTACTTCCAACACTTGCCGCTTGGAGGTTGTTGTCGTCTGCTTTCTATGGATGCTTGGTCAGCTTTATGTAATGTTTATTTACTTTTGTGCTTAACGCACTGACCTATTTATCCATATCCCATTACAATATTGAAACTCAATAAAGTATACTGTATGTTCTAAATATCACAGTAAGAGACTGCTGGGAATTTATAAACTTTTACATTATATCTACATGTACTAGGGGCTGCACAAATAGTGACGTTCTAAGGGGCTTTTCCTATATCTGGATGGGCGTTACCAATAAAGCTGTTCCACTCATATTATTCCCATGTAAGTTTTTTCACCTTTTTTTTTCACCAGTGCATCACTATATTTTGTTACTACTGATGAACAAATACTTCTTTTGCTTCTTTTTGTACTTTCAATGCTTCATAGAGGCTTTACGGACAGTAATATCGAGTCAGCGAAGACGGGTTAGTTATAGCCAGGTTACATATTATCATTATAACCGGTGGAAAGAGCTAACATCTCAAGTAATTTCTTTAATAACACAATCAAATTGCATACGATATAGACATTGCTAACGAAGAATAGTACTATATTTACTCATTCCCTGTTATGACGTCATTTCGGTGTGACAGTGTAGCCCACAGTCACATTTTATACAACCTAATGTGGAACTATTGATATTTTATGTGATAAAGTTTGCATATGTATTCGTTAATTGTGTAAGTGAAAAATAGGTGGCTCACGAGCTCGGCAATTACTCACATTGACTTTCAGTGTTTTTAGTGTGCAAAACATTGAATAAATTGTAACGTTTAATTACTGGGAATGCCTGTATTATTCTTATAAAGAAGAATGTAAAGTAGATAACATATTTAACCATATGTGTAAGTAATAATGTGTATGCTTGCAATGGTTTATTGAACAATATTTGATAGCCCGAACAGGTATGCAAACCTAGCCAGAAGAACGTTAAATATACCTTCTATTCTTATAAAAGGTAGACTTTTCTTATGGTATAATCCTACTCTAAACATTGAGTAACATTCCTGGTGCAGTGAAAAACTTGCTTGCTCTTCCTACATCAGTGCAATTTTCTCATATGTTGTTTAGTTTAATTCGGGACAAATTGGAAACATCATAAGTATTTCCTATCATTGTCATCGTGCCTGAACACAGTGGACTACATTCTTTCTCATCGTAAAGAGTCAACATTGCGTTACCTAGCAACCGAGCATACCCGTTACATCGGTGGCTACTTAATCTCCCAATACAGTCGCTTTAATTGGGGGATGGTCATCATAAGAGGGAACTTTAAGTCATTACACCTCACACATTCCTTGCTATAGCACTGCCAAATCGAAAATCGAACTATAAACTGAAAATCGAAATATCAAATTTTTTGTCGAAAATTACTTAGAAATCGAAAAATCGTTCATATCAAAATATCGTTAGAAATAGAAAATAGTTCATATATCTTGAAAATTAAAATCGTTCATATATCGTTGGATATTGCAAGTCGCTTGTATCAAAGAATAGTTGGAAATGTAATGTAATTTATATCAAAAATCGTCCAGTGGCAACAGCTGAATCCATGGTTCCAAAAGATGAAATGATTTAAGTAAATGATAAAACGCATCGCTTGTTCTAATACTGTACTGCATTTGATGTCATATTTTTAATTTCAATTTATTTATGGTCTTCAGGTATCTAAGTCTCAGTCCAGGATAGAGGAAAGGAACGGTGGGAGAAGGGCATGACTAAGGTGCCAGGGTCTAAGTTGAAGGTACCAGCCCAGAATTTGCCTGGTGTGATTCAGATGTTTAATCATTGTCTTCGCTAATATCTACGTAATCTTCGTATACAGTTCGGGATAAAGAACGCCATCTACGAGATCTCTGTTCTTTGGGTGCAGTGCACGCATAATATCAAGAAAATTGAGCCACGTCTTATCAACCCAACCACAAGCAGATTAAACAATATTTCATGGACACATCTGCAAGTTTTCATTTTCATTTTTCTTGTTTGTAAAATGAAGGCAACATATTCTGATATACAAAGGGACAGGATTTGCAAATAAAAAGAAAGCTATTCTTTCGTTCGTTTTTTTAACACTACTTTTTAGAGTTACAGTTTTAAATTTGTGGAAGCAAGACTTCTGTTACAAACAGAATAATTACTGAATTGGTCGAAAGCTTTATACACTCGCTATCAATTCTTGGTCCAGATTAAAATCAGGTGTGTGTCAGAGCCCACTCACTTCCACAGAAATTGTGGGTCTCATCTTTAGAAGCTCAAAATTATTTTAGGGTGTTAATAAAAAACTCAAACAGCAAGTAAAAAAAAGGGCTGTTATGTATGCTAGTAGAAAATCGACCTTGTGAAGACTGCTTAGATTTAAGCCTAGTGATGTCAGTCATTCTACCGAAATTCCCTCAATTCCACCAGGCCAAATCTGAAAGTTTTTGGGTAAGTACTCAATGGACCCACCTAGTTTCACACGGGCTGAAAATTTTCTATTTGTCGAACAATACGAGTTATAGCTGTTACAGTGTTGCCATCCTAACGATCTTTTGCCCTTAATTTCGAAAAAAAAATATTCGTCAGAGAAAAATGTTGCAAAGAGTATTTTCTCCATACTATTTACCAAAGAATAACGTGGTAACGCCCGTGAGCGTGAGTTTTAGGATACTCGATATCAAAATGATGTAATCGAATAGGATTGCTGAAGTGGAGCAAGTTTGCCTTGTTATCGGAAGGATCTGAGTTCCAATTCCGGGTCGTCTATTTGTCAGACATTGTCTTTATTTTTTTCTGTCACGCCAGAGTTTCTTTAAATTAACCTGAAGATTGGTATCTGTTCTTCTTCCAGCACTAGACAGAAAATAAAGTCGAGTCATATTGAAACTCATGAACAGATCTGACAGTTAAATCTCGTATGTTATTAAGTATTTGCAATCTTAGTTTAAAAACTTTTAAAACTGACGGAGTAATGACACGGTGACCATATTTTCTGAGTCAAAATTCGGGACGGTTCTTACCAGAATTTAGTGGATTCCATTCCTTGTTTGTGAGTGGTTTGAGGTTCATCCTAAGATCACGTTCTTATTCAGGCCGTAAATTTAACTTTTAAAAGTTGCCCTTTATTAAAAATTATTTCCACTTTGAGGGGGGGAAAAGTACAAACTTTAGAACTTTAAAATCACCAAATATAAATTCAAAATTATCCAAGTCTCATGCGTTTTAAAAGGCAAGTTCTGTATCTGAATAGTTGGAACAAGCCTATGAGCACTACCATTTTTTAAAATTATTTATCCAAAAGTTTTTACATTACAGAAAATTAACCATTTCCCACATATTTCTTAAATACCAAAACAATTTTAATTTTTACTATTTTTGTGAATATCTTAGTTACATTTGTTGTAAAAATATAGTAAGCGTTGTCTTTTTACAATAAAGTGTGATAACCTTGTCAGCCTGTTTTAATTAAATTAAGTATGGTTACAAGACCTCAATATAATTGTAAAAGCAAACTGGTGTTTTTCTACAAATTCTTTTAAATGAGATCAAAATATAACAGCACTAAAAATCATTTTTGTAGAAAGAAATCATTTATTTAAAAGTATTAGTTAAATGACTTTTAAATAAGATTCTGTCGAAGTTTGAATAAACGTATAAAAGTTAAATCTACTAGAATGATCCAGTTGATGCCTTTCATTAATCATACTTCTCTGAAGCAGACAGCTTACTTTTAAACATTTTGTTGTCTTTTATTTCTTCATACACTCCTTCGCAAGATTCGAAATTGATCATTTCAATAATAAACATAACTGTCACACATTTTGTCAATGATAGCTTCTTCAATCCCCAGAAGTTGTTAATTATTGAAAATGATCTCTCTGCAGGTGTACTTATGGAAAGGAGGTGACTTCACGAATTAACACATACAGTATTCTTTAAGTGTGGTACGGACGCTCGGAAACAAATGTAAACATTACTTCAAATGTTCGTTTCCAATTAAATAATGTCGCCTTTTTTAAATGAAATTCGGGACTTTTAATGCATTTTTCCGGACACTGGGATACAGTCCTGAAATTCGGGACTGTCCTAAAAAACTCGGGACATATCGTCACCGTAAGTTATGAAGGTAAATCAGTTTTAATTAACATACATTTAAATATCTGTAATTTTATTTTAAGAGTGTGGATCGAACTCTTAAAGGTGCTTTTCACATTTAAGGTAACAGCGCTTTTCTGTACAGGAAGTTTTATCGACAGCGGACCATGCAGTATGAAATTCTTTTTGACATATGTCTCGAGAGAGTAAGTCAGTGACGTCATCGCAGCGAGTGATTTGTGTTAAACATGATGTGGATCGCGTATAATAAAAATAATAACTTGTCTTTTCTAATCAATGTCCGTGAATTGAGTATACTATTCATAAGCGAAAAGGGAAAAACACTTGTTAATAAAATCAATCCTTGCTGAGAATAGAACCCCGACCTCCACGGTGGTAATCTGACGTTCTACTCACCAGTAGACCGGGGACCTGCTGAGTGGTATCTTGTCACTGATTTTTATCGTTTGTCGTACTTGACACAGTAGCTATGACGTACTAGATAAGAGCGAGATGACACATCTCTTTTTCACGCAAAGGTTCCGATCCCTTGATAGTATTTAAGCCACGCAAGCGTTAATTAAAAAAAGATGGCTGGCAACACTGAGTTACTGCATCAATAAAGATTGTTTCGACGGATTTGAACTAGTCTAGCTAAGACTTTTCGAATGACATACACCTCATGCATGTCTCTACACCTTATGGTTCATGAGATAGATTTTTGGCGCGGGATGGAAACACTGAACGGGAACATCCACAGTATGTTCCTATTGTGTCAAACAATCTTTATGGCAAGTTTGGTGCTGCTATGACTAAAATAATGGAAGCAATTTGTGAAAGATACTTTTATAGAAAATAGGATGGCATTGGCAACACAGGCCCTCTCAGTGTTTTTGTATTGTGTCGAATGATATTTATATAAAGTTTGGTGCAGCTAGGTCTAACTGACTAAAGGCAATTTGAAAAATTGATTGTTTTAGAAAATGGGCTGGGAACATGAACCACTGCACCAATCAAGACGATTCAAATGGCTCTGAGCTAATTTGGCTGCTACACCTTTCCAACGACACCTCAAACATTTCTCTACCCCTTGTAGTTCCTGAGATTTAATTTCTGGACACGGATAGACTGACGCCATGGGCGGGAATAGAATATCCTTTTTCCTATAGCTTGGCTATCAAGGGACCTAAACTAATTTATTTCCTTTGTTCCATAAATGATGTAGAGTTCATAGCAATCAAGACAAGAACCTTTTGGACAAAATAAGTTTTGTTCAAGAAGAGAGCCGCAAGATAGCGACCCGATGTGCTGAAAAATCAAATTAATATTTAATCGAAGAATTATATGAAAAGTTACTTAATAAAATTTTGCACAAACTAGAATTAATTTACAAGTATGTGGTTACAAATTAAACTGAATATTCTCTGAATACGTTCATAAACGAAATCATACTTATTATTCATAACCGAAGTCAGAACTTCATATCGTAATCTCTTGACACGGGTACTTATTAAATTTACAAATTTTAAGATTTACTATTTTTTCCAGTGGGTTGGTGAAAGCATTTCAATATTTACAAATGTAACATGCGTTTACTGGGGAAGCAGATCACATAACGTGCCTTGGAAAGCTTATATTCAAACGTTTATTGTAAGCAGACCTATTATTTTATTTGTTTTCCATTATCTGTGTGTCAATTTTTCTAAAATTGTTAGGAAGTAAGCTACGAGTATAAAGATGTACAAGTGTAAAAACAACACGGCATATTATGCAGCACAAAGCATTTTGCTTCTGATACATATGATAATTGAATTTGTTTTTAGATTATGGGCATATTATTGAGTTATTAAAGCTAGTGATTACTACCTGCAGTTGGCAACAATAGTTAACCAGAAAATGAGATTCGGAATTCTCTTACTGTCAACTTCTTCTCAAATCCCTCCCACCTCCCGTTCCGTTGCACACTTGAGGTGGGGGGGGGGGGCACAACTTCACCAATGTCCAAAAATCCTTGTTTACTCAAACCCCACCAGCTGTGCGACGTTGTTTATGAGTGGGTGCATAAAGAATCACCTAACCTTATCAACGGCTGGTGTCATTTACGTCCCCCTTCCCCTGCGGCCAAACAATATTGTGGTGAAAAGACATATTTTTTTCTCTCTCTCTATTTTCCTGTTTTCCTTTATGTAACTGGAAATGGTAGACTGAGAACAAGAATATCTCTCTTGTCTTTTCTAAATTTTTGCTACTTTGAAGAATTGGTACCTACTAAACTGTATTAGTTCCTTAAATCTCAGATTACGAAAGTAAAGCCAATATGTTAGGTAAAGAGCACATTCAACCATTTATTAACAAGCAAGAACCTGAACAACAATATCATGCATGAAGAACCCAACTTCTGTACGTAAAATGTTATGTTACACAGCATACTAAATTAAAGCCACACACATTACCTCCAAGTAACTAAATATTGTTTATTACA
>JAGDQP010055858.1:0-13055 GCA_022664845.1 Lepisma saccharinum
ATTAAAATCCACACCCATGCCCCTTCCGGGACTCGAACCCGAGCCGTTGATTCAGTTTTTGTAACAATGGTCACAAGCACAACCATAAACAGCTTCCAGACTCACTAGCTGCAAGACCGCGCCAGTTACGGTGGCCTGCAGGGCTCCCAATGCAAAATGAAAAAATACGAGGGGCGTCCAGAACGTTTCCCTGGGGTCGTCTACAGAAAGGAAATACAATTTCATGAAAAGATTTATTGGAACAGACATCAATTGTTGAACTATTTTTCAATACATTCCTCACCAGAATTGAGGTATTTGTCAAACCGTTGAATCAACTTTTATATTCCTATGTTGTAGAAGTCTACCGGTTGATATTGGAACCAGTATTACAATTTCGTGACAATAATGAGCAGAAAATTACTGTTGAGTTCCGTAATCATAAAGCGAATGCGAAACTTTGTCTTTGCTGCGGACTTGCCAAACTTTACCGAACTCACTATCCTTATTCTCCTACTCTTTGGCAGCCACCACAGCAAACGGTAGATGCATATAAAGCCAGTTCTATAATGCTTTGTTTAGATTGTTAAGATCGTTACGATGGTAAAAATCATGGTTGAAATAACTTATGTTTAGACTACGGAACTTAACTTTGTTATCTTGCTTGTACTGCCATTGTCAGTAAAGAAACGCTTAGTAATTATTTTTTTTCATACTCTAAGGTTACACGGGAGAGGTTTAAATTATGAAATAATGAACACAAATGAATTAATTGTGGGGTAACATTTTCTAAATTAGTTCTGCCACCATTCTTTTATACTTTAAAGTGATACGAACCACTAGGATACAATATACTTCGATAAAGAAAGAGATAAACTCACCAAGTGAGATGCGCTTAACGGCCATCTTGCGTTTAGATAACTCACGTAAGAAGATAGCCGTCGTAAGTTGACGCTGGTTAAATTTGAAACCCGCGTTAATGGTAACTTGCTTTTACGTTACTAAAATGATCTCGGTTAACATTAACCATGGTAAGATGTTAGTAATATAAACGAGGCATTATAGTTGTTGCTGGAAAGTGTTGCTAGATCATGTCGAACATTGTACATATAGTTGTATTTGTTAACATTAATTTTAGGGATAAAAGTTACTTTGGTTGGGCTCTAGTAAATTCCGTAATATTTCAAAATGTAGCATAAAATTTGTATTTTCCAAAATTAGTGTTCGTGATATTCTTAAAATGAAATTTAGCTCTTTGTTGTACTTTGGACATGAATTTTGTATAAAATGCATTTAAGTAAAACTTTCTTCCAATGTATGAAAGGCTACCTAACGCGATATATCGTTCTAAAATAGAGAAAATGCCATTAAAACCTGAACTTTCGTGTTTTTGTCGGATCGATATTTTGGAGCGTCTCGTACATATTTTATCATATATGGAGAGCATCTCGTTGCAACACTTTCTTGTAGTCACTCATGAGGACACGTATGACAGATTCGAAGAAGAAAGTGTTACAATGATGCTTTCCCTATAAAATTCGTATTCAAAATAAATTAAAATGTCGCTCTTTGTCCTCATGAAAATTCAAATATTCAGGTTTTAATAGCGATACTTGTTTCACTAACAGTTTCTTCTTTCGATACGGTATGCGTCATGGCGTTATCCAAGATATAAGGTAATAGAGTTAAGTGAATGGGGCGGACAAAAGGGAATTTTATTTCCGTTCATGTACATAACGAAGAAATTCAAAATGCTACCACCCAGGCACGGATTTAAAGTTCAAGGCACCCTGCGCTGTAACGTCACCTCGCATCCTGCGAGATGCCTATATTTTTGTACTATATATATATTTATATATGTCACCTGTTTATATAAAATCACCTTTCGGGATTTGTAATGCTAAATGTATTTATGAAATTATCAGAAGTTTATGACATGTATAAATCTTTAATACCGGTATATCTAAATATGTTTATTAAATATTATTTTGGCATAAATACTTTTGAAGCATACTATAACCACCAGAGACATTCTAAATAATAAGTAAAAACCAACGACTTTCGAATTATATAGAAATTAATCTACCACAATATACTAAACCTCTATAGGAGACATTATAATTTTCTTGTAATGTCTATGTCATGTACCTATTTAAACAGCGCAGGCTGTATGTCAGTTTAGTTCTGCTGGAACTCCTGAAGTGGATAGAGCTCTAATAAAAGGTGCTAATGGGACCCTTTTAATTGCTTGTTTTATTGTGTTGTTTTGTTTCCCCTTTGCTTATATTGTCCTTTATATACATCCCTCGGTCTCCTATGGTAGGAGGCGGACCACATACACTATAGAAAATACATATGTCACCCGGATTGGTCAGTCCATACTAATCTTATCTTACCTTTCAGGTTTAATCCAAAAATCCTACGCCCATAGCCGAAGAGTCAAAATACATATAAGCGCCTCATAAGTATCTCTCATATAGAATCCATATAGGGGCACTCGGGGATCGTTTCAGAGTATAGTAAATTTTGGCACCCCATTATAATTTTGGCAGTGTGGAATTACGGTAATACCTATGAAAACAATATTTTACATAACTATTATTAATATACGGTTTTTGTTGTAGCGAATATCGTATTTGGATGATCAATGTTTGATTGTAAATTTTACTGAGAGACTTTTCCAACGACATCTCAAACACCTTCCTAGCACTAGTAGTTCATGAGTTAATTGCCCTCCGCTCGTACCGAGGGACCCACCCTATGATCTGATTTTCTACATGGGTTTTAACTTTTCAATGGCACTTCAAACACCTTCGTAAGTCCTAGTAGTTGCTTTGTGGAAAATTGCCCTCCCCCTTTCTCGGGACCCGTCCCCGTGATCTTTATTATCTATAGGAGTTTGAATTAGCCTCGCTGATATCTTTCCAGCATTACTTCAACAACTTTCCTAGCCCTAGTAGTGCCTGAGTTGAAGATTGTCCCCTATCTGTATCTCGCAACCCGTCCCTCTGATCTGGATTATCACGGGTTTGAACTAGTCTCGCCGAAACCTTTTTAGTTACACCTCAGACATCTTCATAGCCTTAGTAGTTATTGAGTTTAAAATTGCTCACAACTTCCTCCGTATTTTTGGGCCCACCCCTGAGATCGATGAATGAGCTCACCTCGCCGAGACCTTTCCAACGACCGCTCAACCATAGTAGTTTCCTGAGTTGACAATCAGATGGACGAACAGAGGGGCTGTATAAAGTCTACACAGCATTTGCTGGTAAAGCCTAAAGACATGCCACACAGCGATAACGCTCGTAAAAACACACCCGGCACTTATTTGACATTGTGCAGTTCCGAGTTCTGCAGACCTCTGAGAGGGGTCTTGGTTAGCGCGCGGGGTGAAGTTGGAAGTGCACAAGCAATCAGCGAGAACTAGCACTTTTACTACCTACCTCGCATTCGCTATTAAACGTGTATTCCCACCCATGATCACGCTATGACTGCTCCTCTGCGGCTACAGAACTCAGAATTACACAGTACTCTGTTCCGTTTAGTACTGTTTTGACAGTGGCGCTTTTGTGGTACACTGTTACGACCAACGGTATTTTGACGCCCGCTCTGTTCTGGTTGGATCTATTCTGTCGCGCTCTGTTCTGGCATGTAATCTCGTATAATCCCTGGTAGTAGTTAATAATCATTGCGCCCCTAAAACTTTGCGCTCTGGCTCCGGGCCCAGTGGGCTCATTTATAAATCCATACCTGGTACCACCTGAGAGACAGACCATCAAGAATATTCTAATAGAGGATATGCGATTTCGCCAAGAACATGAAGCCATAAGTCACAGCTTAGTTTCCGCCCAATTAGCCCACTTACTCCAATCAAAAACATTGTTTCCGGCTAACGAAGATGGCAACACGCGCCGTAGTTGTCTGCTAAAAAATCAGGTGTGTCGCCTTGGTCGATGCGCAGTTGTTTTTTGGCTTCACTCCTTCGCTGGTCATGTAATAGCTATAAGCAAATACTCTATTAGAACATCCTTGCAGACCATCTACGCTACAAAAAAAAGAAAACGCCTGTTGCTTGCCGGGCGATTATTGTAGAGAAAAACTTGTATGTAATTGTTGACCATTTTTGAAATGGTTCTGAATGCTGAAGGAAATAAGAAATAATATGTGGCTATCTCATTGTTTCTAATACCGTGAAATAATTTTGAAAAATAATCTGAAACGTTCTTTATATGACTACAATTGACTAGTCTTGAAGTGGACCAGCAGGAACGAAACAAAATCGTAAAATGTGAAGAAGACTACTGAAGAAGCGCAGTGAGCTTGGTTTCTCGTGCCGATTATTACTTTTGTCTTGTAATGGGAAACAGGGATGTTGGGTTCAAGGTACCATGCGTTGAATGAGCTTATGAAAACTGTTTCATAAATTGAACGATTTTCAAAACGGTCTATATTTCATACAATTTGTAAACATTTTAAATCGCAACCGTAGTTTATAAATAATATGCTCTAGAATATTATATAAAAATTATACTTTCAACAGTTCATTCTACTTTGACGGCCTATTGGTGGGCAAAGTGGAATTTCGCATGTATCTATTAACAGCTATCTGTAGTAAACAAGTTTAAAAAGTTTAAACCCCCTTTCGTGTTACAAGTTCTTCACATCTTTGCTCTAGAGCGTTTGGTATAAAAATCTGTATATAGTACAGCGAATACTGAAATTTCATTTTTTTTAATCTCATGATATAAAAATTTGGAAATATTTCGTAAAGACAAGAAACTTGCAAAAATAAGCAAGACACCTATCTTGAAAAGTAGGAAACTTGAGTTTCGTTTTAGAATTTGACTGAATTGTTATTAACGTCCTAAATTAGGTAGTAAGCTTCTAAGGACTGGACCTACAGTTTAACATGGACTCCGAACCACTTGTGTCCCCAACGGAAGTCGAACCCGGGATCCCTTGATTACAAGTGTGACGTGGTTGTGGTTAAAAATCATTTACTCAGCTTCTCGGGAGGTGTGTGAATTTAGCTGAGCTTTAGATAAAATTCATTCTTGTACTTTTTCTTCTTTTCGTATACCTTTTTATAACACAAAAGCACAAAGTACCAAATATCAAATTTGAAGTACCCGGATGGCGCCGGTCCGACAAATATCAGACAAGTAACAATTCTCAAATTTGAGCATTGGGTTTTTCTTTTGCTATAGAGTAACAACCCACGGCCTTTCCACGTCCATAAAATCACTCTGAGAGAACTAAGAACATCGTTATCTTAGTGATCGAGAAAAACGCCTCCCCAGTGCCGATCTTACTCTCAGATTTTAAAGCAATAACTTAGGAATAAGGAAAATAAGCTTTTCAGAAAGGAAAAACAGGTTTTCGATAGAGTTATTTGTTGTTTAGCAAGGTCACTTTTAAATGAAGTTTGTTCTCTAATGTTATTTCTTCCTCTAATTTTTACCCCCTTCCCGAGAATAAAACAGTTTTTGGAGGAAAAGAATGTTACAATTACAAGTATTTTGCAGTTTCAAAGAAAAATGGAAAAATTCCTACTAAAAACTCTAATTTATTCAGGTTTCTCTATGTGTTGTGTCCCATTCATCCATCCACACAATTTACTGACTTAAGAAAAAAGCATGATTTAAACTAATTTTGTAAGGATTTAAAAAAATAAAATTAAAGGTTGAGACTTACAACCAGCCATTCATGGACTAACTACTTATTTCTAGTAGCGCTATTCCGCTGTTTACCCTTATTTACTAGAAGAGCTTTTAGGAAAGTTTGAAATTTTATAGACTTAGATTATAAGTAAATCCCATTCAATTTTCTGAACTTAGGTAGTTAAGAAGTAGATGTTGAGTCTTACTCGTCCCTTAATCTAGAATATCTAACTACCTTAATTTTAGCACAAAGATATATTCAGAGACATTTTAGAATTACACTAAATTATATTTAAATGGCCTTAACTTTAGGTTAGTATCTTAATTTGTATTAAAAAAAGAAGTTGAGAGACAGAGCTTAATTTCTAATATTGATACAAACTCATCATCGCCCACTCAATTTTCCTTCTTTCAGTTAGTCTATTCCTACATCATTCCTCATTCATCCCTTAATTTTACATATGTTTGGGGTTTACTTTAACATAACGTTTGGCTCTGCTAGTATGGTTGTTGATGGCCAATTTCGAGACAAAAGTGAAATTTATGATTCTTTCTTTTTCCTTGTTCTGTAAGGGAGGAGAACAAAAGTCAAAAACTAATTTCTTCCATTTAAGTGTATGCTCCCTAGCCTTACATAAAAAAAGTTTTAATGGTCCTTTATATTTAGCAATTTAAAAAAAAAAAGAAAAATTTTCACTTTGCCCACTTGCTTACTCCTAACTCACGGGATTTATAGACAAAGAGGGAGGACAATTTCTGTTCTAATAGAAAAGAAAAACAACACACTTTACTTTTTTAACTGGTAAAAACAGATTAGTTTTGAGCCATAATTTAGATAATGTTATTCTAATATTTTTCTCTAAGAAAAAGAAACTTCTTTTAACTTGATGATTTCCCAGGGACGGTTTTTAGATAAGAAACAAAACTTATTGGATAGCACTGCCCTTCCCCGCACAGATAATCAAGGAATAATTTACTTTTCGGCGTGAAACCATACTGACCTGTTAGCTGACTTCTTTTTCGGACGACGCGTTTCGTTGACCGAGAGGCATATAACAGAAAATAAAGAAAAGACTAAGCATTAAAAAAAAAAGAAAGAAAGAAAATGGACAATTATTTGTTATACTGTGGAACCATTCTTCCACCGACGCCTATCTTAAGCCGAAATATGCTACTCCACCAATTTCTCCCATCACCAGGTTAACATCAAAGCTAGTACAAATTTTACTGAAGTTTTACTGGAACTGCCTCTGTAGCTGACCCATAGCGAACTGTGTGGATTTTCGCGCGTTCTCGTCATAAGTATCTTCTGACCGACGCTAACATTCTCCCTCCCCGAGAAGACAACTACAAAACTGGATAAAAGAAAAAGTCTCCCATTGGCTCTCCTTGCTGATCCCAAAAGGAAATGGGGGTAACAGATGTTTTTTTTTTTTTCTATAGACGATTTCCTCTAAAATTTCTAGAAATAAAAAATTGAAAATAAAATCATAGAACATAAAGTTATACAAAATAGTTATAGAAAATACATAGTTAAATAGATCATAAGAAATCCTTTTCCATACATATCAAACACTTCTATAATATTCACAAATTTACAAAATTCATATTAAGTAATACTTAATAATAATTAGCAGAAATTATATAATCACTTTTCAACTATTTCTAGTTAGCCGGCCAGCATTTCTAACCCTAACAATAAATAATAAAGCATAAACAATACATATTTTTTCCACATTATTGCAGAAAATTAAAAAAAAAAACTACACTACAAGATGAGGCAGAACCAAAGTGTCTCCATCACGCGGCAGCGGTTTTTTTTGTGTGTGTGTGTATTCTGCATTAAATTGTATTATATTACCAAGAACTCGAATGTGTCACATATAGGTAGTTCTTAATTGTAAAATTATACAGGGTGTTGCAAAATAACACCGACAAAATCACCTCACGAGATTCCTGACATGAAAATAAGAAGAAAAAGAAAGATATAAACCATAGGCTGAATTGTGAAACATAGGAAAATAATGGTCGACAAAGATAGTTCTTAAGATAATGAATTTTGACAATCTTACAATTTGTATTTGGAAGGTGGGGTTAATCCCCCCCTTTTCTATTGCACACAATTACAAATTTGTCGATCTCCCGGTTTCATTATTTTAAGCGTTTACCTTATTGCTTTAAAAGAGAATTGTCAGATAAGAGGCAAAAAAAAACAAAAAAACAATACTATTCGTACTCACATTAATTCAGTCTTTCTGATGGGCATATTTGAAAGCGAAATCAAGTTGCTTTGTCTTGCGAGGCTAATTTCAAATCTTGCTTTCAGATGTGGTTCGTCGAAACATGGAAATGCTTTTCTCGAATATATAGGAAATAATTGACTAATAGCTACCAATCTGGAAAACAGAAAGGATTTTTCAGCTTAAATCTAATAGAAATAGGCAATTAGTTTAAAAAACAAACTGCAATAATATTTTATACAAAATATATGGTTCTACATGCTAGAATATCGTTAGGTTAATGAGCAAATGCAGGAAAAGTCCACAACCGTCCAAGAACTGAAAACCTAATGCACAAGTAATGAGCACTGGGTAGGTGGTCCCCATTTCTTGCATTGTTTCAAGAAGAGAGTATTTCAAACATTTCAATCAACTACGCATACTCATGTAACATCTCATTATCTCTCTTTAAGATACATTTATGGTAAAACTGACTTCAATGTATTTATGGTACATTTTTAGCACAGATTGATATGTTGCACGACCCCGTTCCCATTGAAAAAATAGAGCAAGATTCAAGATGGCGGTCATGACAATCGTATCATCTAAAACATAGCGCCTTCATCCAGTATCTATTCATGGGTACTTGTTTTCCATTATTTTAAGCATTTTACAAATGAGCGTGTGTTTTCCGAATTAGATCACACTATAAAGTACTTATTCTTATGAAACAAGACTTTGCCCACTGCGCCCGTGTTTATGGACGAAAGCACTTTTAATCATGTTTTCTGGTGGTTTCCTGATATACACAACTCTTCTACCAAATGTGGTCGAAAAAGCAGTTTGAAGCATCGATAGGTTTACTTGTAAGTGCTAATGGTGTCCCAACATCTGATTAATAAAGGAAGAGTGCGAATTTCACATGTGTTCGTATTGTTTGTTTAATACTTTTTATAAGGAAACAAAGATTAAAATCTAATGACAGACACCTAAACGAGGGGGCTGCAATAAAACGTCATTTTCTATTACATACTTTAAACTACTAAATCGAAATTACGTTACAAAGTCTCCCCAAACGATCATTTTATTGTCCTAACAATATCCCGTGAAGGGTGAGAAACGTTTCTTTGTTGCGTGAAGGAATGACACTAGAAATCCATGAGGGTAGTATTAACTGAAATATACAATCACAACGACTTTCCCACCCCAAATCATAAGTAACATTCCCTTAGTTTAATCAGCACGCCGTAACAACCTCTAGGGATAATTCTGGTACCGCGTCATTCCATCAGACTAAAGTTTAAACACCCCGTAGGAAGAAATTACACCCCCTAAATTTCAAATTCTGGGAAAATCCTTGTGTAGTCACTTGCTCAAGAAAGTGGCTGAGCCTTTGCCCTTGATCTTCATGTATACACACTAAACACAGAGCTTACGAATACGAACACTTACTTAATATTCGAAACACTATAGTAGCCACAAGATAAGAACCGGTGTGGCTCCGCCTAGAAGAGATGGAACGGGAGTTCAGAGGAGGCAACAGCGGGGATGCTTTCTATTGTGTTACGCTGCCAGCAGCGGGTGTCTGGTGCTGCTTCTCCGTGATTGTACACAGTTTCTTACACCGTGGCGACTGCAAATGTAGATATATGAATACAAATAGTTAATGGTTTGAAAAACATGGATACCTGTTACTTCATCGTCCCTTCCTGTAGAAGGCAACGCTTCTTTCATTTCTATTAATGAAATTGTCTATTTAAGGAAAATGAGGGGGAGGGGCACATACTTCTCTTGCCCTTACGTGCTAGCGCCAATGGAGACATATCCTGGAACTCACCGAAGCCTGTGAACCCCATCTGAAAGAAATCTTGGCACGTGTCCGTAAGGAGCAAGAACGTGTCCGTTGACAAATATGGGAGTAAGAAACTACCGCAAGGATCCTTTATTCAGGAATTTCAAAGCAAGGGTAACGTAAGACTGAAATAAAGGAGTTTCATATACAGGGTGGTAACGTAATCCACAGACAAAAAACTTCGATGGCACACAAAAAATAATTAAAAGTCTTGGTGAGCTGGGTGGAAATTTGGCTGCGTATCGGAGCAGGAGGCTGGCGAAAATATGGGAAAATTGACTTCGAAGCTTCATATTTCCAGTACCGCTAATAATAGAGGTGATGTGGCATGCTATTATCAAATACTTCAGATCTGCTGTATCCAAAATGTATATTCCAAAATTATTCAATGGTGTTCCAGGAATCACCGCCATCACCGGAATCACCGCCATCCAACTGGTCAAAACATTCGTTTAATGTAATTTGCCCCCAGATTGTTACGTAGCTACCCATTTAAAAAATCGTTCGGCATATGGAATCAGTTTGGGATACTGATTTGGCGATGAATTATTTTTACTTACTGGAAAGTCGTCACATTCATGCACATTTTGACCTACCCTTACTTCCGATAACTTCTGGGGATCCTCTGCTTCCTTCGGGCTATCTCTTGCTTGCCCATTGCGCAATTTTGGAATATGCATATTAAAAGTCTTTGGCAGTACCATACCGGATCAACTCTACTACTGTTCGTCATGCTGGAAACCTGAAATTCTGAGATTCATTTTCCTACTCTTCGGCAGCATGTAGCTCCAAAACGCGGCCAAATTTCCAGCCGGTTGACTAACGCCGCGTCCTTTGTCTCCTACAACTACCGGAAGTTTAGCCATCTTAAGGAGTGCTCATGTTAGCTCGTCTTTCCTTGTGCCCTTTTTTGTCTCATTTAGCGAAGGATACATTAGGTGCATCCTTCGCGGCAGTCATCTTTGTGGCGTTGAATTGTTTCATGTGGAAAATAGCGGCACCTATGAATTGACGGATGACCAAAGCAATCGCACCTAAAAACTGGGAAGTGATCTCGCGTGAAAACCAGTGGTGTGGGGAGGAAATTGTCACGTAGAATTAGTCCCGCGCAACCAGCATCTTGTCATCCCCCGTTGTTCCCTCCATTGTATCAATGGAGTTAGACGTTCCTTTCTTTGTTTTTTGTTATTCTTTCGTGGTATTCGGGAGATGCTGTTCAATACGATGCATGGCATGCGGTATGCATTGTTTTTTTTTGGTACATTAACAAAGTTTGTCCGTGCATTACTCACTCTTCTGTAAGTACAAGTAAGGTCGCGTTTCTGTCACCAGGATGAGAGTGAATAAGGGCGAGGGTGAGAATACAGGGGAAGGGAGGAATTAGAACACCAATTACCTTTGGCTTCCTGTGAATTTCTCCAAGAAGGAGCTTCGAAAGAATCCTGTCGTACTTTGATTACTTAAAGTACCACTAAACTTTAGGTGCACCGTGTACATGTTACTAGGTTGCATCTCTTCTTTCAATTTAATAACA
Organism: Lepisma saccharinum; assembly: GCA_022664845.1. Taxonomy (NCBI): domain Eukaryota; kingdom Metazoa; phylum Arthropoda; class Insecta; order Zygentoma; family Lepismatidae; genus Lepisma; species Lepisma saccharinum. The sequence continues at coordinate 11,245 of JAGDQP010055858.1, forward strand.
TTTAGTTGTCTGAAATCATCACTACTATATTCAACTACTGTTAAATAAGTACCTGAAGAGTTCTTTCTAACATGAATGTCAGACACAGTAAGATTTACAGCATGTAAAGTCACGTTGTAAGTTCTACTTTGGCATTTCACGTAAATCCATATTTCACCTAGAAAAGTAAAATTTCCCTCCAGGAATGGCATCAACCGTATTTTGTAATGAATTGGTTTTAAAGATTTTGGAAGTCTTACATTTGCACCTTCTTTTCCGTTTGGAGAACCATTTGTATCTTCGTTGTTGCGGAACCAACAGTTCGATACAAAATTGCCAAACAAACCAGCCAAAATCATTGCTGCAATCACCATCATTGTTAATACCACAGCAAGTTTCCTGGGCACGAAACAGCCATGACCATTGGCCAATCGGACGAATTCTTTCTTGTTATCTGCTGAAAACGCTATTTCCTCTTTTCCTTCAATGGAGATCTCCATACCATTTCCTACAAGAAACAGATTAAGGATTCAAATTAATAATAAGTGTGAACCCAATGTATTCCTTTTATTTTATATTCAAAGGTAATACACTTAATATGCACGAATAATGTACTTGATTTTGATATGTAACACTCCACCAGAAGAGCATTAGCTCAATCTTGTTGCTAAAATTCGCGAACAGCCTTGACGGACCAAATATATATCAAGAAAGTGCTGTGACGATAATCGATTTGTTTCTGGAAAATCCATAGCAAAAGAATAACTTTCGATTTCTGGCAGTGTTATGAGGATTATAATAGTAAAAACGGCGGAAGTCATCATCACTCTCGACGAGCGTCTCGCCCTCGGACTTTGAGAGTGGAAAATATAAAGATCGCACCTAACCTCCACGTTCCCATGGTCACTAATTTAAGATAATGTACGAAAAATGCAAGAAAGCAATTATTAATAATAAATATAAACGTATAAAAATATATTTTGAAAGAAAAAAACTTGCTCCCCGCCGGGATTCGAACCCGGTTTTTTTATTATTAAGTAAGCCAACGTGTTAGCACTGCACCACGCTAGGACCTACCAAGTGGTTGTTTGGTCGTGGCATTTACAGTGGGTGATGTCGGAGCCTGACAGTATGACGTCGCAGGTGACGACTTCCGTCGTTTTTACTATTTTAATCCTCATGTCTTGCAGTATACAAAGCCGGCCTGCGCTATGTTGAACCCAGCCTTCGACTCTTCTCTCATTCTTCGAACGAGGGTTCTAACGCCAGTCTGCGACTCAGCCGGGAACAAGGAAGATATTATCAACAAATATTTGTAAATGATATCAAAGCAACCAATAATTGCAAGTCAGACCTGAAATTTCAATTTAGAAAATCACTCAAAAGCGAGCATTCGCAGTTAATCTTGACTAAAATCTCTCGCGTAGTTTTGCGTACTTTGTAATTAATTTCATAATTTCTTGGGTGACAGGAACTTAAAATCTATACTATCGAATGTACTTCATTTTCAACTGTAATATTTATGCTTTTTCACAATGAATCATCTTATCTAATTACCTGATCTTATACTTTATCGAAACCTTATCTTAATTGCAAATATTAATCCAATTTATGTGGTACTTTAATGGTGCATTATTCGGTACACCTTTATCAAACTAAACAAAACTTCAACCCTCAACTAAGGACATAATTTTCTTTCTAAACTTCCATAAATTGTGTTTCACTTTGTGTTATTAAAACGTGCGCTAGTAGATTAAAGTTGCAGAATCAGAATTAAATATCTCACTGAGTTCTTGTTTTTCGCAGCGCCATATTTCTCAATCAGACCAGTA